>JACGAQ010000588.1:0-112531 GCA_014119065.1 Orius insidiosus | reverse complement strand
TTGGTAGCTGCGACGTTCATGACGTAGGCCTTTTTTATATGCGAGTCCATACTCAAGCATGCTGCTATGTGGAAAACGATATCGACTTCGTTTTTGATTATCTCGATACTTTCCTCGGACATTCCGCATTTCGGGAGTTCACAGTCGCCTATCAAACAGCTCACTTTCGACATATAATCCATTCCGCTTCGTTTTACAAGATGAAAATCTTTTTCCAATATAAATTATATTAATAACCCACACTGATAATTTTCTACCTCATTATTAAGCAATGTTTCCATCCTTTCTTTGGGAGATTTTCTTCTTTTTTCTCTTAACAAAATATATATCATCCCTATATCGGGACAAGACCTACGATGAATGATTAAATTGTCTTTTAAATTTTACATTTAAAAAAATTTACCTTAATAGTTTTTCGACGACCAGACTTCCCAAAAGCCCATTTCCTCCAGTAATGAAGATTTTTTTTCCACTGTAGAAATTTTGAATGGCGCTCGGACTATCATAGATCTTCTTCTCGTTTTCTAAATGTGGGAAAGTGTCTCGTTTTTCGTAATAATCCATCGTTATTTTATTTTATTTTTTCCTTTTCTTCAAAGCTTGATATGTTTATTCCCTACAACACTCACGTTACTCACCTCCGTTTTGAATTAACATTGAATATAAAGATAATTATATTCGTAATTTGTTTTTAAAATTTTTACCCTCCTTACCATAAAAATAAATTTGGAACTGAAAGAGGTCAAACCTGGAGTTCCTGTCATTGTACTTTTGATAAGGATGAAAAAAAAAATCTTTCGTTTAATTTTATTTATTTATACAGCAGTTAAAACAAAAAAATATGCATATCACTATAAATATTTCGAAGCTATTAATACGTATACAAAACTAAATTGGATCGCGCTTAAGTATGGAAAGAATAAATTTAATAAATATTTTAAAATAAAGAAGCCAGTGGTTGTAATCAATGTTTTCCGGCGTAACGCATCCTAAAAGAAAGAACAAAGTTAATTAATTAAACAAAATATTTTTATACCTCATATAACGTTTGTATGCATATTCCTTGGATTCAAAAGTGTCTTTGAGAAGGTACAGCCGAATTCCACGGACCGACGCCCGGTGATATTCATACCAGTCGACTTTACTCAGATCGACGTAAAAAAATGTCTTTATCTTGCTCTGTCATTGCGTTACACATCCGATCATAGTTGGTCCGCTCGTACACCCATTCCTTCAGTCCGTATGGTATGAGTATCAAACTGAATTGCATTATTTGGTGTGCGTTGATTAGCCTATATTCGTACAATTAATAATGATTAGAAATTCTCACAACCGGAATCTTGAATTAGAATAAAAAGAAAATCCACACATGTAAGGGTAAGGACAGAACGCTGAGGTAGATAATTCGTTCGATTTATTTCTATACCTCAGTACAAATGCAATGGATAAAATGGGATATAGGAGGAGGAGGCAACAAGCAACGTGAAGGTTTCTTAATCCAAAGACTACTGCAGTCTACAGTCACAACGTGTACATTCAAAAGATTTTATATTGTTTTTCTTACCGTGGTTTTTCCCATTATTCGAGCTGCTGTGTCAAACACTATCCCTTTAATTACGTGTAGGAGGAAAACATTAATGTAAAGAGCCACTTTCGCTTAGTAGTTATTGCATACTGATCAGAGATAGCTACTTTCGTTGCTATCCTATCTAGATAAGCGTTTGATGCACTCAAAGTATTGTAGAGCTTCACTGTAATAGAAGACCTAGGATCGCATGTTATGTTGTATACTCTTCTATCAATCGCATTTCTAAAAGAAGAACTTGTTTACGTTGAGAGCCTTAAGGCGTTGATTTATAACTTTACGTATAAGTTTTTGGCTACGTACAAATCCGACGGTCTATTGCTGACATGATCCCATGGAATCGAAATCAAGGCATTAGCGCAATAGTCAGCTGGTATGACGTCAACTAAATTATTCGTCGCCACACCCGGTGTGTAAAAGGCCTGAATACGAAGCTGCGATAAATCCTGTGAGGCCGTAGATGTTGTTTATCCATCCCTTCAGCGGTTCTCGGTCGCATCCGACAATATAGAAGGTCGTGCGACTACAACTGGGATTCTGTCTATGTACTCCTTTACAAGATCTTCTGCAACCGCTTTAGTGTATGCGTATGAGTTATTCCATTTTTCGACCAACCTAAAAGAAATAAGTAGGCTGACAAGTTGGCCAAAATGAATCCCAATCTCCTCTAACTGCACCCTTATGTGGGCTCTCCAAAGCACAAGCGAAAGGGAAAAACCCTCTCCAGGAACTATGGAAGTCCTCTGGAGGAGAAAGCAAAAAGTAGGTTCTTTGAAGTTTATCTTTCCTCAACCATTGACTTTACAATCCTTTACCTAGGCAAGGTTCTAAGTGAAAATCAATGACTGTGTAATCATCGCCCAAGGGCCCTCCGTTCGAGGACTCACAAGGATGAATTCTGGGCAATCCTGGGCACACTTGCAGACCTAAAGAGTACTGCTGCCTTATGGAGGCTGATGTAGTTCATAAGAACCCTACCAGTCCAGAGGCAGTACACTAAATCCATAAGGAGTTAAAGTGCGCAGGGAGCTTACAAGTATTCTCAGAGTGGAAGGGGATATTTTTCTTTCGCGATTAAGTTAAAGTACATACATTGGTGTTATAGCAGCAGCTTCGCATTCATTGAAAGAGTCCAGTAGATGCTCCAATTCCGTATGTTTGAGTCCAGGAACATAAAATCTCTCCTCAACATATTTATTATACGACTGTGAATATGCTCGAGCAATATACAAAGCCCTATGAAAAAATTAGAATGAGTTTAAGTTACAGAAATGAAATCCTTGATAATCCTTGACTGCTACGAGAGTACCTTCAGTTTCTTCATCTCAGTGGCAATTTCCAAAAGACATTTGGTAGCAGCCACATTCATCATGTAAGCTTTCTTTATATGCGCGTCCATACTTAGACATGCGGCGATGTGAAAAACAATATCCACTTCATTTTAATCATTCAATACTTTCCTCGGACATTCCGCATTTCGGGAGTTCAGTCGCCTATCACACAGCTCACTTTCGACAAATAATCCATTCCGCTTCGTTTTACACGATGAAAAATCTGGCACCATGATTAATTATATAATTATTACTCTAAAGAATACCTCATTTTCAAGTAAAGTTTCCATTCGTTCCTTTGGCGACTTTCCTTTTTTTTCTCAATAAAATATATATCATTTCTATACCTGGACATGATCTGTAAAATGTCTTTATTTCTCTTGTTTTATTTTTATAACTCCATAGGATACTGCCAAGACAAACATTTTGACCCAATTTTTGGAACTGCATTCCAAAAATCCTCTGTCAAGTTTGTCACTTTTATTGACAGTTGAGTACACCGAAAAAAAAAAATAATGCAAATTACCTTAAAAGTTTTCGAGGAGTAGACTTCCTAAGTCCGTTACCTCCAGTAATGAATATTTTTTTCCCACTATAAAAATTTTGTATGGCACTTGGACTTGTAGATTTTCTTTTCGTTTTCCAAGTGCGGAAAAGTGTCACGTTTTTCGTAAAAATCCATCGAGAATGTTTCCACTTGACTCTTCAACCACTATATACAAATTCCTTCAACTCTATAAGTAATTTTATTGCGAAAAGTGGCCTAATTTTAATTTATAAAAACATAACTCTGATGTTCGTCCTTCCTTAAGCAATAATTTTTTCCAAAATATGGTCATTTCCTGCCATTGTAATTTATATAAGGAATAAAAACTTTTTTGTACCGTCGTTAAAACAGAAATAAAAATTAAACGATTATCGTCTTCTTTTATTTTTTTAATATTCATATATACAATCAGTACAAAATTATTGGCTATTTACATAAAACTATATATTTACATTATCACAGAATATGGTAGATAATATTAGCTAAACTAGTTTTGAGCATTGAATATTTTTATCCTCACACCATTTTCTAAAAATCTATTTGATCACAATTGACTAACGTTTGGCACGCAGATGAGCTTGAAAAGTTTTATCGAAAAGAACTTCCTCGAAATTTAGAAGAAAAAAAATGCCAGCGGGCAAATTCATGAACATGAATTTATCTCCTAAGGAGTCTAAAAAACCCATTTCCAAATAAATTTTGAGGAAGCTAATACTAAAATAAGGTCATCTAATAATTAATTAAATATCAAGAATCTAAAATAAATATAAATTTTAAAGTAACTAATTTTTAAATATTACCTACTTAAAAACAATATTATATTACATTTTATTCAAGATCTGATGCTTTTGTACTACACGTGGCTCTCTCTGGCGGCGAGCAGTCTACTAATGAAAGTAAAAATACAATTTACATCGACTATGGGCTAACAGATGAGGTTGTCAGAGCCCGATGTAAAAATTGAAGCCAAAATTGTCCATGACGTTTAAAAAGTTCGTTGGCGGAAATCACTATCCTTTTACAAGTCAAGGAACTTGAAAATTTCTAAGATTTTTAAGATTTATCTCGTCTGTCTGTAGAAATAAATAGGTTTTAAAGCGATTAAAGCGTAACTGCTTTTCCAAGGTATTCTGTTCGACATGTTCTTCTGTTTGAAGCTGATGATGGCCGCTTGATGTCGTCGCTGTTTGAAGAGTCCGCTTCTCCAAGCGTAACGCAAGTTCGCGGCGAAGACTAGTCCAAGTCCGAGGGCGAAAAGCAAACGATCCCGCCTACCTGGAGAATCGGACCGTAGACGAGCAGAAGAGTCAGCAGATTCAGTACAGAATCAGGAAGTTTGACTAGTTCCTAAAAATATTTCATATTCAAATTTCGGTTTTTTTATTTGACTGGCCAAAGCCGCGAGGGTCGAACATCGTTCAACCTACGTCTTTTGGCGAGGACAGTCTTTTTTTTTTTACTGTATATATGAGGCGCTCCGGGTACGAAGGGCGAACTCAATAAAACGTAGTTTCGAGATATTCGCATTTTAAAGTTTTATGTTACGGGCGAACTCAACAGAAAGTCATGCCCTGGAATGGGAAAAGGAGGGGGGTTATGGATTAGGATGTGGAGTTCGCCCTTCGTACCCGCTCGGATATCGCAGTTAGAGCTTTACCGCATATCGGTTTTTATGTATTATAAGGGGAAAAAAGGGCGAACTCAACATGAAAATTATATGGGTGTATTCACCAAGAGGTCTAGAATCTGAAAATGAAAAAAAAAATTTGTCCGATGTTGAGTTCGCCCTTCGTACCCGGAGCGCCTCATATGAAATTTATGTAGTTAAAATAAAATCTTGCTTACAACTTCAAGCCAAAAAACAGGGATGATCATATTATCAAAGTTTTTGACACGTCGGATAAACTTCGTCTTTTTGACTACGACGTTTAACTGGACCCTGGTTTTAACGTAGAGAGGCACACCGACTTCCTACAATCAAATAAATATTTAAATATAAAGGAAAAACAGAATCCTTGATATTTACTGGTTGAACTGCTAATGAGGTCCCATGTTTTTCAGGACTTGGATCCAGACCTTCAACGCCGTCTCCTAAACTTTTATTCGAATAGATAAAATGCGGAAGAGATATCGCGACAGGAATGTCTAAAAACAAATTTATTTAAAAAAATTTAAATTTTATTTCAACTTACTGTAATAACAAGGTGAGAGATCGGAAAGGCCTGCTGGAAGATGATGTCCGTATTTGTCGGTGTAGCATTTATTGTCAGGATTTTTCGGGTCGAGGATGTCACTTGGAAAAGTATAGACGTACGCAGGATAACCGGATTCTGTCGTTTCTTGGTGGTCGAACACAATCGGAAGATTGCGACAAAACGATTTTCTGTAAATAGTAAACGACATCGAAGGGTCCAAATTTCTTGGGAAAAGTATGGCTTCCGTCGATCCAGTCACTCGATCGCACGATCTTGTTCTATAAGAAAAAAAAAGTTTATTTTTAACGATTCGGAAAGAGGAAGTTAAAATTAAGAAGAATTAGGTCTAAAATGTCTCTGGTTCATTGGTCCGAAGTTGCATAATGGTTTTAAATGTACTACTTCAAAAGAACTGGTTCTACAGCTCCAGGAAGTATAAAGGATTCATTTTATAACTCGAGGCGTTTCCTTTCTACGGACTTTCGTTTGCCCGGAACTCAAGATTGAACTTACACATTCGATTCTGCATCGTAACCCCATTGTTTTAGACCGGGTGATCCGTTGTAGTTTTCGATCGAATATTCAGAGAAGTTGTTCTTCTTTTTCAGAAGCATCGTTATTCTATTATCTCCTTCGTCCATCATCTGCGAATAAGTTAAAATCAGGGAAAATAATAAATGGAATTTTACCCTATCGAGAAGGCCGAAGCGTTTAAAGTCAATCCATGATGGCATGACGTTACTGGCGAGTTGGACCAATGGATCGTCGTATCCCCAAAGGAAAGCATCCACAGTCCGGTTTAGAATCGGCTGCGCGTCCAAATATGAGATTATCGTTGAAATCGCCAAGTTCACTCCCATAGACGAATTATGCAGCATAGACGCCAACCCCTGAAAGTATACACAACTAAGCCTTCAAGAGAACAACAGTCATCATCATATTTACCAATAATGGAACGTTGGTCACTGTGATGATGTCTTTGAAAGGATTTCCAGCGGATAATTCTGGTTCAAAAACGACTTTCCTCCTAGGGGTGTAGCTTATCGTGTCATTATTATTCCACTCTATATCTTCATAAGTTAGCGTCTCACTGAAACAAATTAGTACATCATCAAAAAAAGTCCACCATGGGGTTAATTTTTTTCCTCTCGCATTTAAAGAATAAATTTAAAAAACAATATGTAATATTTATTTTTAATTAAATTAGTAAAAAAGTTTTGAAATTTAAATGTTTTATAACAAAAAAATCAGACATGTGGTCATTTGAATGAAATGAATTTCTTCAGCGTGACCTATCCTTATAAGGACATCTTTGCCCTACAACATGTACCGCATGAGAAAACGGATTCTTACCTGTAAGTATAGGGGCCGATTTCTTTTAATTTAAGTTTTTTGTCGACTCCACTTAAAAATTCGTTTGCATTCGTTATGTTGAAAATGAAGACTTTTATGTAAAGCTTTATAGGAGGAGATTTCCACATATTGTAAATATAAGATCCTTCGTTGTTCATATTAAGCATCTAAAAATTACAATTTAATAAAGTTTTTATTATAAATTAAGTACTTACAATATTTTTAATCACAGATACTGGATTTATATAGTGTACCGCATAGGCTAAACACATGATGCTAAGCCCACATAAACATAGTTTCACGTACCCTAAAAATAATAAAATTAAAATTAAAAATGCTGCGCAGGGTTTCTTCAGTTTAAATGAGATTTCATTATTATAAGTTCGTTGAAAATAAAAAGCCTTTTTGGAGTGCAGAAAAAGCAAGAAAAATGAGTAAAAATGGGGTTTTTAGACCAAAATACAGTGAAAAACCCTTGAAAATTCTGATAAAATTGTCAAGCCAGATAACCATAAAAACCCCTTTACAAAAAGTTTCAAGTTTTTGTTACTAGTATGGTGTAAAAGAAAAAATATATGCATATTAGGTGTAGAAACGTGGACGTGTTAAAATGCCCAGAAATTTAAACCCGTTTTTCCTTATGTTTGTCATTTTGAAATTTATTCCATGGAATCTAAAAAAATAAAAATTTGTCCTCCATGAGGGGGAAAAAACAAAAAAAAACGATTTTGTTATCAATTGGCCCTTCTAGGCATTCCTCCGAGGCGGTGTCGACACCGAACAGGTTCCTCCAGATTGACCAAAGCCTTTAATTTTTAACTCTTTCATTTTCGGAGATCATTACCAAACTTCTATTTTATCATTTGACCTCAAACACTTCCTAGACAATACCGGAATGGTTCCCTAATGCTTTTTTTTCTTCTTCGTCTTCATTCGTGTCAGATAATTTTTTAGCGTTCCACGGCCTTCTTAATAGACTATTAATAGCCCAGGAAAAACATCTTCGTTTCCGAAATGTTAAAACCCCCATACTTAGTTACCGGATTAGTTTTATAATCTTTTCTAATTTTTTTAATATCCGGAACTGAAGGGAAAGAACCTTCACGAAAACTAGCTGACTAATTTCCCATCTTCATTTTTATGACACTTTACCGGAAATCAATGGTAAATTACGCTTTAATTGGTCTATTACGTATTTGAAGGCGTTTTCCTGCGACCTACTAAGTAGTACTTAGTTTAAATAGAAGCAATTTTTTTTTTGGTTTTTAATTGTAAGAATAACAGGTAAACTTCAATTTTGAAAAATTTGCTTTAAAAAAGGCGAAAAATGGATATTTTTGTTCTTCTAATTTTTTAGAAGCTATTAAAAAACCATTTTTGTTCTCGATAATTTCATTTTAAAATAGATAATTCCATATTTCCACATCATCATGAATGAGCGTTTTTTTGTTAAATCCGATGGTAAAACTTTCAAAAATTAACACATCGAAATGCATAACGCGTGACGGGGCAGAAACTAAAATTTCGATAATTTTCAAAACGTCCGAAAATGAGAAAAACGTTGCACAAACCGGTCAGAATGAACCTCGCCTAATTCGAAAAACGGTCCATCGAAGGTTTTTATTATATCTAAATTATGTGAAGCAACTTTTTAAATTTTCATTTCGTGCGTTAAACATGTATAATAGCTTTGAAATATATGAAGTTACATAATTTGAAAAATATATAAAAATCTTTTATAAAAGTAGAACGTGATAAATCAACCAGCGGGGGCGTTTTCGTGTCATTTTCGACCTGAAAACAATTGCTTAACGTATCAAGTTGGAATTAAAGCATTCACTTGCTCCCGGCGTATACACATCACGTGCCGTACGTTGGGAAACTCCCATCTTGAAATTTCTTGTTTTCCAAATAGGGTTCTAATCTGTTTTTCTCACATTTCTTAATTTCTAACTATTTGTAATACCAAAATTATATATTGGAAGTAAAATTAATTACTAAAAATTATTTTGGCATTTACCACCTACTTATTAGATTAAAAAAACTTTATTTAAAAAAATTGGCTGAAAGTCTCTTTAAAATTAAGAAAAAGAGAGGAAAAATTTGGATAAGTTATTTATCAGCAAAACTACTGTTTAAGCGACAAAAATTATCTGAAACTATTTTTTAAGATCTTTTTCCCTATTCATTTTGAAAAATCTAACTTTTTCCGTATAATTTTATTTTTAAAAATGGAAAAATCAATAAAAAAAAGCAGGTTGTAATTATAAAGGATTCGATAAATTGTTTCTAAATAGATTTATATAATTTCACGCTTTCCTTTCTTATAGATAGAAAAGTTTAACTCTCGAAGAAAAAAAGTGTGTGGTAATTAAAATGATTTTCGCACCAATGAGGCTATTAAAGTTATCTTTGATTGATACTCCTTCCTAATAGGTTTGAATATTATTATTCATACTTATAGTTGATAACCTTTAAAAGCGATGAAAAAAAAATAAAACAACTTCTTCGGAAGTTTAAAAAAAAGTTACAGGAAAAAAATTGTTTAACATATTTTTGCATTACTTGTCCCGTTTCTAATTGTTTTTGACGTCAAACTGAATTAGCAATGTTAGTTTTAGTGTCTATTGTATTTAAATTCACACCTTGTTTACTTCACAATTTATTTTAAATTTGCTTATTTCTTTGTTGGTCTTAGATTATTAGGCATAAATGATTTTGATGTCGATTTAATATTTAAATAGCTCAGGATGCTCTGGGGCGGAAGTGTGGCACTTTCTTCGGAGGAAGAGGGGAAAAAATGATTGAGTTTTTATTGAAATTTTTTTAAGTTGCGCAATATGCCCTTCTCTTCCACAAAATGCTTTTTGGAATAAAAAAAATCGATGTTTCTTCCCAAATAGGAAAAATACGATTTCATCCTTCCCGGGACAGGAAGTTCTTTACTGTAACACTGACATAATCCACTTTTACTTTTATAACTGGTTTTTAAATGATTCAGACGTGACATGCACATCGTTAAAAAAAATTTCTTTGGGGCAACCCACGCTGGAAAAACTGAGAGCTTTTGAGGTTTTCCGGAAAATCGGATATCCAAGTCTGACAACTCATTAACAATTATACTCATAGACAATTATCAAATTTAAGGAAGTTTATAATCCGAAATAATCAAAAAGACCATCTATGTATTGTGGAAAAGACCATGAAAATTTTGAACTTGAATGATTAAAAAACTGTTTCCAAGGGCGCAGCCACTCCCGATTTTATGACCTAAATAAAAATTTAAATTGGCGGAAACAAACGTGAATTTGCACAAAACCTATGACAATAGCTTTACGATTTACACGAGGCCTTTTTTTTCTTAATCATCGTGAACAAACAATAAAAAAATATTTAAATTCAGTTTAAAGATTACAAACGACCTTTTTGCTACTTCCGAAGTATTTAAACAATAGTTGATTAATGGCTAATTTTTTTTTTATTAAAAGCATGTCCTTCGATTTCAACGATTGATATAAAACGTCCAAAATTATTTACCTTCGTAATTGTTGACCGGCTTCTTTTTCTTTTTGATCGCTTTCACTTTCGGGACTTCAGGATCTTTTGGAAGAAGCTGCGTCTCCCCTGTGAAATAAAAATAATAATTTATATTTATATTAATTAATAATCTTTACGGTTTTTAAATTAATATTTATAAAGTTGATTACCTTGATTTTTTAAAAAACTACTTAATTGGTGTAAAATTGTTTTTTATCGTGTATTGTACGTATAAACCTTGATTTAAATAATGCAAAGGAATAACTCAAATAGAGCATCTTCCTCCAGCCATGGTTATATGGCTAAAGGGCCTTCATTGAGGCTCCAACATATAAAATTAAAATAATTATGTTTTCGGTATTTTTATGATTTTTCAGGATGTTAATGAGATTTTCTTCTATTGAAAGGCTTTTATTTTGGCTACACGTTTTAAGCTTGACACTCGCTCACCAAACATTAAACCCCTAACATATTATCACCTCTTCTCAGGAAAATCGGTAAGCATTGGAAAATATCGTAGATACGTTTATGTATTTAAAAAAATCATTATCATCCCAGTATAATCATAAAAACACCGAAATAAATAAAGGCAAAGAAGGTAACCAATAAACAAAAAAGTAATTACCAGATTTTGAATCTTCGCAGTCATATTGCGCTTCTGGATCGTCCATTTATCTAAAAAAAAATTAATTAATTTAAAATATATTTAAGGTTTTCTTAATCATTAAAAAAATTCGGAAGTTAAAAAAAATAGAAAGTTGAAAAAAATTAGATGTGAATGACTGGTAAAGGTGAAAAGGAGTCGACGAGGGGATATTCGAGACGGGCGACCTTGGCAATACTGACCTACAAAATGATTCTTCTACTTCTACTTCCTCTACAATACGTCTTCTGCCTCTTATGATTGTCAGGAAGTAAATTTTTTGGCAAAAAAAAATTTTTTTTTGTTTAACCAACCCTTTTAACTAATTATGGTTAAAAATAAAAAGGACAGATAATATATTTTATCACGAAACCTAGAAGCTCGTGGAATTGCAAAAAAACTTGGTCCATTAATTTGAACAAAAAGCCTTCGTAACATTTTTTGCTTTATTTCTTGAATTTTCCTGGTTTTTAAAAAATAAAGTTGCCAAGTTGACTGTCTATATTTCATGAAATTACATCACGTGAAAGTTATGTTCAAGATTTCAGTCTTTATTTTTTTATCTTCTACATCCTTTCATTGCAATATATTGTTTGTGTGAATCGATGTAATTTATAATAATACTTCAAATGATATTAAATATTCCGTAAACAAGTAGAGGATATATCATGCTAAGAAAATCGTTTTTCCCATCTGTTTAAAAATCTGCATTTTTGGAGAGAAAAAAATGTATGGCTCAAAAACAAAATGTTTCTTATAATAAAATGTTTTTACAATACAATAATTGTATGTAAAACAAATTTTCTTAAAGCAATAATAGCCTATACTATAAATAGTATTAAATATTTAAGTTCATGGGAAAAATAAAATTCGATGAATCATGGGATTTTTATTATTAGCTCACACTTCGCGAATTAAAAAGTGCGTAAAGAATATTAATTTAGAGGTCGTGAAGGTCAACAGGGTCGTGTTTTCGTGGGACTTTTGAGGGATGGGTCTTCCTATATGTAAATTTTCGTTGAATGTTTTTAGCGCCTACTTGTTATGATTGGACGTACCCATGCTGATTCAATTATTTTGGATGAAGGGAAAAAATTAAAAGATGAATAATGTAAGGAGGAAAAAAGTTAGGATTCGAACCTCTGAATAAAATCCAATCACTATGCTTCAAAAGCCTATCAGTTTAACTTGCTCAAAGAGAAGCTATTGTGACGCCCATCAGGAGGAAAAGTGGCCTTCCGGTCGCTCCCGTGTTTCCTTAACTCTTCATACAAATTTAACCAATTTTTTAAATTAAATTTTTAGACTATTATGTTGTTATAAATACCACACGCGACTCGATTTACCTAAATGAGTACCTATAAAGTTTTTATACAAAGGGCTGAGGCCACATTCATGGCGATCGATTTTTTTAAGACGATTTGGCAATAAAATTAAACATTTTCGAAGGTTGGAGATCAAGTTGATAAAAAAAATTTTGCTTCGTCCTTAAAAAGTTTTTTTTTCCTCCTTTAATGATAAAATCTCCTTTTAAAGGTATGATGAAGGGAAGCAGTTTTCTTCACATTATTTTTTTTCCCTCTTATATTAGAGGTGTGTCACTTTCTCTCCTCTTCACTATTCACATTTGCTAGTAGCCTCCGAAGCTGCGGCCAGGGCGAGGAGCAACTGGCACACTTTACATAACCCACTTACACCACAGGTTACTTAATAACGATCTTAACGTACTTCAAATCTTAAGGACAAAATATCGCGAATCCCGAAAACCACTATAATTCCTTACAATTAACCGACATCTTGTACAATGTCAAAATATTACGTAAAAGGGTTTTTTGTTCCTTTAAGGTTTTTAAGTTTGCGGAAGAAATGTGAGTTATGTAAAGGTGGAATAATAAAAGAAAAAGGAAAGGTGAAAGAATCGAGCTTAGCGGAAATTCGCATGAATCTTCTAATAAACCTGACCCACATTTTGATGTACCCGAAACCTTCGCTCTCTTTCGCACTCTTTTAATCAATAAAAAAATTATGAAAAATTTTTTTCATTACTAAGCTTATTTTCAAAAGGACGATTTTACAACAAACAGGTTAACTTAAAGGGTAACAACTGTTATATGTGAAGATGACAAAAAAAAAACCGCAAAATCTTCCGCAATATAATTTTTCTTTAATGGATAGCATGCAGAAATTACTTTACTTTATACAATTAATTTAAAATGGAGTCCATTGTAGGCTAATTTTAAAGATTTACTTCCAAACAAAAGTTTGTTTTCAATCCGAAAATTGTAGGCAATTTTCGACGACTGAAAGATTGACGTGAATCGCGAGGTTCGATTTTTTTTTATCATTCGGAAGCTACCTTCTGATCCGGTACTTTCACTTTTTTTTAACTCATTTTCTCTTGATAATTTTAAGTGGTAATTGAATTAATGTATTGTTTAAGTCTTTTGTCGTCCATTAAACTCTCCTTTTCCTTGACCCTAAATTATGCAGTTTGTAATCGCAGCCAAAGGTGAAGCGCAAATCGTTTCGCCATTTCTTTATTAAGAACAAAATTTATAAATAAACTTTATAACTCGAAAAGCGCTGATTTAAATATGGGCCTTCCCCAACTCTTTTGCCAAAACTAAAAACCCCTTTCACTCTCAAAAAACGGCGAGCTTTTAATAGTATTGTATAAAAGACGAATGATAATTTTTTTTTTTTTTTTAATCCTTGTAATCAATTTAATCCTCCCCCACAACTACTTAGCACAGTTTAAAATGAGATAATAAATCATTGTGTAAACATTGGAGGTTTCTTATATCGAAACAGGTTTTCCCAGCATCGCAAACCGATCTTAGAACAAAAGAGGTCAATGTTAAAAGTAATAATTATATTAGAACGCCACTATATTTCTGCAAGGGCGTCGTCGAGACAATCCAGGGTTGATCTTTTTGATGCAAGATCATAAATGTCTCTAATCCGGAGCTTCCTGAACGTTTTTATTGTAGTTTTTGGGGCGTAAAAACGAAGATTATGTCCGAAATATGTCACGGATTTTGTGTTTTTAATCTCGGAAGGAATGTGTCAGGAAATTAATAATGTTAAGGTTAAAAGCGTATGTTTAGTCTTTCAGTCATTTGGTATTCCCTGGATGTCCATTTAGTAATATTGCGTTGGGGAAATACGCCGCCGAAAGAAATAAAATAAAAAAGTAAACGCCGCAGTTGGTAATCAATATTGTGATTTTTTTCTTTCTATCGCCATTAATTAAAAATTTAAAAAGGAATACTCTAAAATTAACATTTAAACTTCGTAAATCTTCCCAACGTCGTTTTCTGAATGTAAATAAATTAAAACAAGAAGAAAAACGACTTTTTTATCAGGACTCAAGAGGCAAAAGAATTTTTATTTAAACTTAAAGAGACAAAACCGGGTGAGGTTTTTGGCTTTGATTTTGCGTTCCGCCCCAAAAGAACGGTTTTTTAACATCAAATTTTCTGATCTGTAAAAATAAAACTTTTTATTTTTGTAATTAATTTTTTTACATAACTATTGAATCTTTTTCTCCATTAATAGTCAATCAGAATTTTTTTAATTTCTTTATGTATTTATTTAATTTTTTCAGATAGAATATTTCAACAATTTCTGAATCATTGTAAATGTAATCTGCTCAATTATTTTACATTTCCTCAATTATGTGAGTTTTTTTTTTTTTTTTTTTTTTTTTTTTTTTTTTTTTTTTTTTTTTTTTTTTTTTTTTTTTTTTTTTTGGAGATCCATGCCTCTTCTTCATTTCGCCAGTGGAGGAAAAATTTTATTTTATTCTTAAAAATTATTTCGAGTCACACCCCAAAATTTACATTTAAACTTGATTCTTCAGGCGCATAAATTACGTACCTACATTTTTTTTCCTTTTTCCTTCTTGCATGAAAGCAACAACTTCATTCCTTTGCATTATGGAAGATTAAAAATTTGCATCCGTTACGACCGTAAATCTAATTCACTACAGCTATGGAATGGTAGAAAAATTAGCAAATTATGTAGATTCATAAAAATAAATATGCATATCGATTTCGGATTTCCAATAAGTAATAACTTTTATATCAATCTAGCGGAATGAAGATTAAAAAGAAGGAGTTGGCCCAGCTTTCTGCAACCAAAGTAGCGCAATTCAATAATATATCATCCCTTCTATCGAAAAAAAAATTTTAAGTTTCAAGGTGAAAAAAATAAAAGTCATCGCCAAGCAAAGCCACACGGAACGGGCGAAAACACCCCTAATTTTTCAATAATATTATTATTTATATATTCATTTTTTTTCTTTCATCACTCAGCTCTCAGCGTTTAAAAGAGCGTGAAAATTTGGTGAAAATCCGATGAAAATTGCGGAAAAAGTGGCTACGGCCATTAAAAAGTTTTCCTCTGGAAGACCCTTTTCCACAATACAGGGTATCACAATAGCTTCTGTTTGAGGAAGTTAAAAAGAGACAACGTGGTCCTTTCAAGGATTTATCTAAAACCATTTTGACAACCTTTAATTTATTTTTCATATTTCTTTGTTATTTCCGTCCCTTCAACTGCGTCACATAATAATTGATGTATAAATAAAACGATTGAAAATTGCACATTCAATAATTTGATGAGCATTTTTTTTAAACCCCATTAACCTCTAAGAAACAATATATCTAATAACACCACTCATTATGATATAAGAATACATTTTAGCCATTTAATAGCTTAAACACTTCCCATTGTACAAGCAAACAGTCGTAAAGAATACGAAAATTGTGTATTTTACATTTATTAAATTTTAATTTCAAATTTTAATTTAATTATACAATGATTACGTTTACATTGAAATTAAAAACAAGAGCATTCATTACTCTAATAAGGATCATAAAATCTTTTCTTGGCAAAGATAAGCTACTACTTATTTACTAATATGTTTATAATGTTTGGACTTAAATTCCAGAATCTTTTTATTTTATCTTTTTTAAAAAATTTATTATGAAATCAATTTTTATAAAGTTAATTTTGTCTTTTATTCGACTACAAGACATTAATCAATTTTCTTTTACAGACACCTAGAGATTACTTTAAAAAAACTTCTCTTTGAAAAAGCTAAAGAGTTAAATGTTTTTTTTAAAATTTATTATAATTATTACTTAATTTTAATTTTTTACTTTATTTCTTCATAAATTTCTTAAACTTAAAAACGGGAGGATTGCTTATAGAGCAAATTCCCAAGCGGTAGCACAAATTAAACCAAAACATTCCCTAAACCCGCTAGGACGGAAAACTCGAGTTTAGAGCCCTCGAAGTTAAAAATAAAAAAGATGGAAGATCTTTCAAACATCCAATAGCACCTTAGATAATGAACTTATAAAATAAAAACGTCATTTTTTCGCAATATATATTTTTTTGATTAATTCGAATTTTGGCTCAAAATCTTCAAAAAGTTGAAAAATTTGCTAAGGCGTCATATGTTGGTTTAATTTTTAACATAAACAAAAAAAAATAAGTTAAATAAAATGTTAAAAGAGAGAAGATAAAAATAAAATAAGCGAAAATGTCTTTTAGAGTAAACTATGGGGTATGGAAGACTATTTATTTCGAGGGTGCTACTTTCCGTTCTCTAAGTTTGGAGGGTTTAAAAAAATCTATTCGCATGGAAAAAAACGATTTCTTCATTTCTGAGGCCTACTGCGTACAAAAGGCTAATCACCGAGATCACCAAAAATCATAATCACCGTGATGTAACGTGAGAATTTTTAATCGTTTCGTTGCACTAAAGACGAAAGTAAGTTAGAAGAAAATTATGCAATTTTAAAAATCATTAGGACCATAATAAGAAGAACGAAAAATGAAATGTAAAAAAAAAAAAAAATTAATTCCCTGGCTTTTGCCGGTTATAAGACTTCTTTCAAGTGCGTTAAAATCACTTTTTTTGCGTGGAGCAAAAAAGGATGAAAATTGCTAATTTGTAATTTTTACAGTCTATTTTTAATAAAGATGGGTAAAAATAAAATAACTTACATGCTTTATAAAAAAAATTAAGTTCCTTTTGGATGTTGTCGAACGTTAGGGTGGTTGAGTACTGTAGAGAACTTGACGTAAGTTACTTTGAGCTTCCTCGGCGGGGCGGTCGCGCCCCCTCCAGACCGCGAAAGACACGAAAGACTCGCGAGGCTCCTTCCGAAATGAAAAAAAAAAGGACGCAGTGGCCACCTGCATCTGAGATACCTTTCACTGTTCTTTCTATCCTTTTTTGGGTTATGTTTACTTAAGCTCATAAAATCAATTTTATTTTCTTCCGTATTTGTTACTAGAGAGAGGAAACAAAAATGTCTTCGTTTTATCTTTTTCTTGAGCTCAACTTGTCCTACGTCCTGACCCTATATTTTTTCTATCTTTAAGTCTCCCTTGTACTTTTGCAATGGCAAAAAACTAGTTTTTCCTCCTTCTTTAAAAATGAACAAGTAGGGAGAAAATATATTTTTCCGCTAATTCCATGCTGCCTAGCTGAGGGAAGACCTTGATTTTTTTATCTTGTTCAGTAGCAGGGATGAAAAATTATTAATTTCCCTACTTTGAGTACAAAATAAGGAACAGTTGATACTCAAAATCATCCTCCCCATTTTTGCTAAAGTCGTTTAAGTTTATTATTTTGGCTGGGTAAAACATGAAGATTTATAAGGCACAGTACGTGCTGTAGAGATGGTGAGGATTAAGAAGAAAATTTACGAGTGAACATTTAGATACAATCAGAGGTCTTTTTTCATAATGCTACTTCTTCCAGGATAGTAAAATGGCTTGATTTTATGTACTTAACCTAACATTTTTCTAAAACGACATAGTAGTTTTTGACCCTAGGTATCACCCCTAATAGATAGTTGGTAGAAGAAGAAATATAATTTTAACCATTGAGGTTTTGGGATATTACGAAGATATAATGACAGTCCTTATGGACTGCGAAATTGTTTTTTTTTTTTAATAACCGGGGGCGGTGCTAGCTTTGTAGCCCCTACGCACTTAAATCCTAAGGGATCTATTGTGCTGCCCCAGCTCTAGGGATCAGATTCTGGAGACTGGTAGAGTTCTCATGAACTCCATCAGTCTCCGGAAGGCAGTGCCTTTCAGGTCCGCCAGTGTGAGGAGTGGTTTGCCGAAGTGCAGGTACCTTCTCCTCGCGAGTGCTTCGCATTCGCACAGAAGGTGCTCTGTTGTCTCTGCACACTCGTCGCAGAGTCTGCACCTTACTTCTGCGACGAGCCCCATGTTCCTTAGGTGATATCTGACGGGGTGGAAATTGCGAAATTGTTAGTAGAGTAGACGTTTCTTTAATCTCTCATTTTAACTTTCTCAAAAGAGAGGTGTTGCCTTACCCTCGGTAAACGGTTTTGCGAAATTGGTTATTTTAGGGTCAATTTGACTATTGATCGAGTTAATTATTTTAGTCAATTATCGATGGTCGATTCTTCTAAAATAGTTATTGATCGAGTTTTTTCAACTTTTCATCAAACCCCTTTCTCCAAAATATTGAGGTCTTCTTTTAAAAATTCCCCAAAAATGGCGGTGATCTGTAGACCTACTCGTCACCTCCTATTGTTTTCATTGTTGCCAACAACAATGGTGACGAATCGATGTAGATTTTATTTAGGTAAAAGCTTTTAGGTGACGGATCCACCGGTTTGCTAGTAAGGGATCTGAAAGAACCATTTCCGGAAACTATTTATTGAGGGTCAATTCAACTTCCTTGAATATTTTTAATTTGAATGGTTCGCGATTAAATCATCTTGTTTTCCCGAAAAATGAAGTTGAAAAATTTCTACCACTCCTCCACTTTGACGCTCGGTCTTTAGAACCTAATTTGCGGGAGAGGAAAATGTCTTCCACTCTAATACCTTGTACTTACATTGCAATTTAAAGTTTATTTTATTTTCAGAAATAATCCGATTATACGAAGCCTATAATTTTAGTGTAACACATAATTTAGGGTCGATCTTGGAAAAATGATTACCACCTGTACGGATAAAAAATCGTTGTATTGACATTGGTTGTTTACCCTTTTGATTTATGAGCTTAAAATTAAATCATTAATTAACTCGTATGGAAATGACGACTCCTCAAATCTTCACGGTCAATATCGACGTCACCTTTCTTAAAAGTTTAACCCAAAACATAATCGGCACTTTTTGAAATCTATTTAAATATTTGTTTCTATCATAGTTCTTCTTTTTTGACAAAAAGGATATCCTTGTCAACTACTTTATAAACCTTGGGTCTTCCTTAGTTCTTAATATTACAAAATCGTTAATTTTTTTTAAAGTCATGACTAAAGAATGAATTTTTTTGAGGACACTGTGTGGTAAAAAAGTTGGATTTTTATCACTAACTTCCTAATAGAAAAAAAAATGTGTTTGTTAATTTATCAATTGTACAGCGGTATATCGTTTTTGAGGAACATTTAAAATGCTGAAAATGTTCTGGCAGGCAAAAACAAATTTGTGATCGACGTCAGCCCATTGACGTCCGAAACCATGCGTGGCCAATTTTCCCTAAATAACAAAACACAAAACGAAAACCGAATAATTGATCCAAAATTAAAAATAACATTTTAGCAACCTTCATCGCCTTCTGGAGGCTTATTAAAAAAAATTGTCTTATAAAAACGAGAGTCCGAATACCTTCTCTCCTATGACGTCAATAAGCCGGTCTTAACTGAGCCTGAAGATCTTAATTGTGAGCTGAATCTAAAAAAACGAAAAGTATAAAAAAACGAATTTATAACCAGAATACCTGTTTATTATCATTTTAAACTAATGAAACAAGGAATTTATTTTGTTTTTTACATTTTTTTTGTCATAAGCCAAAATGTTTTTTTCCTCATCGAAGACAAGTCCAATTGTGCAGATATATATTTTTCTCTTTTTTAGAAGCACTTGGACTGTTTCGTAAGCCGGCGTGCACGCGAGAGGTTTTTCGTTGTGAAAGTCGCAAAAGCTAAACGCCCTTGTTTCCTTATTGTCTTTTAAATCTTCCTCTAGTTTCAACCCTGAAAACGGTAGATCGGAGATAAAAAAAAGGATTCAAATGGACATATTATCATAAGACATTTCTGCAATACTCGCTGAAAGTAACACAAAATGCATAACATCGTTTTTTTAGTTCCTCAATTTTACATTTAGGGGAAATTGCGACGGAAGGAACCACAGAAATCCTACGCGTCTTGAAAAAAAATTTCTCAGACCTTATCCCGAGGGTAAGACAATAACTCTCTATTTTAAATAACATCAATAATTTTTTAAGAAACTAGAAATATAGTGTTTTTTCCCGAAAATTTAGTGTTTTTGAAATGTGAGAATGTAATTTGGACAAATTACAGACATTTAAACGGGATATGTTTCATGCGAGGCGTCCGTATGTTTCGAAATAGGTAACTTGGGTCAGTGGCCAACATCTACAGACTTAATGAATTCTCCTTTTTTTCTCTCTCTCTCTTGAATTTCATCACAAGTTTCCAACCTGATAGGATATCTGTCTTTCCTAAAAGTCAACAGTCTTACCGAAACTTTACCCATTTTATCTCGGACCGCAGAAGGCCGAATGTTTAAGTTTACGTTTCGGATGATATAATTTTTTTTTCCATCTCTCTTTTTTTCAACATCCGATATTTTTCCTCCATGTTTTAAAACCTCGACTTCCGTAAATGTGGGAGGGTCGTTTGCGTAAGAAATAAGCCCTTTATGTAAGACCTGTGCTCCCCCCGAGCCACAATCCAATGCCATCATTAAAAGCCTTCGTGTCAGTCAAGTCCGAAGGATTGCTAACCCAGTGAGGCCCAAAACATTTATTTTAAAACGCCATTTTTCTTCAACTTAATGGAATTTTTATCGGACCTTATTGAACTTGTTCACATTCTTTATGAGCGGAGAACAAGCAATTATTCCTGTATATAGCATCCTTTTATTCTTTACAATCATACAAACTATTTTTCCTCTTTTATTTATCTCTAGAGTTATTATAAAAACACCTCAGTAAACCCGTGAGAAAGTATAATTTTGAATTAAACATTAACCAATACAATATACTGATGGTCTCATATAACCTTGGAAGCTTTTCTTGAAAAAACATTAAGAAAAGGCGGAAACAAATTTTTTTTAAAGAAAAAAAAATTTATAATTAGAAAAATGTATTAATGAAGGTTTTTAAATATGAAATCTAATTTATCAATTGACAGAAACGTTTTCTTGACACTTTATGAATTTAATATTGTTTTTATTCCAATTAAACGATTCAAGATCGAATTGTAAACTTGACATAATTTATTAGGAACGGACAATTTTCGTAATGCGTTTTAAAGTTAAGATCGTCCTTGGTCATACGTCGACAGGCAAAAAGATCGGAACTTAATGGAGATTTTTTTCCGATGGTTTTCAGGCCTTCTTGATCGAAGACGAGGACGACCGATCATGCCCCGGGGGTTGTTCCGAACATATTTTTTTTTCTCCATTTCCGGTATTTCTTATATTTAAAACTCACCGAAACATTTTCAGGGACGATGGCTTATAGAAAGTTTGTGCTTAAAAAGTACACAATATGTAAATTAATGTTTAAATCAAGGATATTTCTTTAATTTGGCGTATTGTTTTTAATTTGAAAATTATTTTTAAAACAAATAAATTCTAGACACTAGACTATTAAAAACAAAAAAAAATTTTAATATCAAGTAGAAATAAAGATTTAAGCCTTCGACCAGCTAGGCTGCAAGCAAAGGGAATGAGCATCCCTTTTCCCCTACTGCTATTGAAAGTACTGGTTTGAAGAGCTTCCAACGAAAACTTCCTTAAAGAGAAGTATCTATATAGGAGGGGGAAGTATAACGGAGAGGAAGTAAAACGTAGGGGGAAGTTATGGGAGGGGAAGTATAACGGAGTGGGAAGTATATGGGAGGGGGAAGTATAAGTGAGGGGAAGTATATGGAAGGGGGAAGTTTAAGGGAACGAAAGTATAACGGAAGGGGATGTATAAGGGAGGGAAAGTATAAAGGAGAATTTTCCTTTATTTTATTGTTCGTTTTTTCGAAAAAATTTATAAGTTTATTTTTGAAAAATTGTCCGAGTTTTGTTTTTTCCCAAAAATTTTCCGAGTTTTTTTTTTTTCAAATTTGCCAAGTTATTTTCCGAAAAATTTTCAGTTTTTTTTTCAAAAAAATTTTTTTTTCGAAAAATTTTCCGGGTTTTCCTTTTCTTTTTTTCGAAAAATTTTCCGGGTTTCCTTTTTTTTTCCAAAAAATTTTCTAAGTTCTTTTTTTCGAAAATTTTGTTAAGTGCCAAGAATGGGCTCTTAGGCCTACAGATGTGCCTCTCGTAAAGGGTAGAAGTATAAAATTTCTCCCTACTAAAAAAAATGATAATTAAAAAGTGGCAATTTTTTACACCAAAAATTCTTAAAAAATATAAGGAGTAATTGATGAAAATTTGGTGAAAAACGGATTAAGGGTTCGGCCGCAACGAGTTTTTTAAAATTTCAAACAGACATATCTCCGCCATTTTTTCGAAATTCAAAAATCGCACTCGTTACATTCTTCTTCTCCGACTAAGGAACATTTTGTGAAAATTTGGTGAAAATCGGTTAAAAAATGTGGAAGTAAAGTGTTCCGGAAAAATGCTACGGACGGCCGGACGGCCGGCCGGAACCACAGACAAAGTTGAGATTGGTAAAGATCAATATTCGATTTGACCCTCCGGGGTCTGGAAGACCCTTCCCCAAAAATCCGACGTCGAGGGTATCGCAATAACTTCTGAAGGAAGTTTTAAAAAAATCCGGGAATTTTTCTCCAATTATTCTATTTTAATGTATGAAGTATTTGGTGAAAACTTGGTGAAGATAAGACCAATTGTGAAGAAAAAAGGTCATGTTTGGAACGTCTCGCTTTTCTCTTTCTCCCTTTCGTGCGTCATCAACGCCGTAGTCGCAAAAATTAAAATACTGATCTGGAACTTGCCCCGATGGAAACTTGCTCAAAGTGGGGCGTCAGAATTTTTTCATCCCTACTATCGAAACAAAAAATTTTTAAGTGTCATGGAAAAAGAATGAAAGACTTAACCAAGCTTTTGCTTAGTTTGTGAGTCTTGATTCATAGGACTACGATCAGCAAAATTCTACTTATAGGTAAAAAAAAAAAATTTTTTAAATGAAAAATAATAAAATAATTTTACCTATAGGTAAAAAAAATTTGCATGAAAAAAAACAATTTTTTTTCCAATAAATATTGAAAAAAGGAAAATTTGGAGATTATCGGACCTACGGCATTAGAACAAACAAATCTTTTGAGGGACAGATTTTCTCCATTTTTGCCAATTTCTAAAAAAGCTCTTGAAATTTTTACCGCGGGGATATCACAATACACCCCTTTTAAGGAAAGTAACTAACTTTATTTTTTTTTTCCAAAAAAAATAGTAAATTTTTCACGACTTACTGCACGCCAATCGTGATCACGATATCACATTTAAACACTTCTAATACAACTATTGTGGGAAAAACGACGCAAAAAAAATTTAGGTATCTCTGGGTTCAAGGTTTTTTTCTGGGGAGGTTTTTAAGGCAAAAAAAGTTTCCCCCATTGAGTCAGTCCTTTTCGAACGTCCGAAAACGTTCGAAAGTAGAAGTGGGAACTGACCCAGTTGACAACCAATATATTATTCGCGAAATAAAATTTATCGTTATTAATTCTAAAAAATGAACTTTGTTGGAATGGAAGAGACCCGACCTTAATAAATCAACGAGGTAATTACGGCGGAGATAATCTTTTAACAGAGTTCTAACGAATTGCTTGGAGTATAAAACGGACGTGTCCTTCCCTTGAGCGCTTTTTCAGAGCGGAATCTCAAATTTCTTTTTCGGAAACTCATTTAAAATGCAAAATTTTCCTCAGCTACCTAATAAAATAATTCACGATCGAATTACCCGTCAAGAAAAAACCTTCAACTAAAAAACTAGTAAAGTTTGCCATGAATTATTCTCGGTAATTGCATGGGATTATATGTGGAAGAAAGTTTTTGCGGAGGCCTTCAATTATCGAATTACGAGGTTCATTTGACGTCGGAAGCGATGGAGAGTCAAGAGCCGCTTGGGGTCTTTCTAAAATGGATGAGGTTGAGCGGTATGACAGATTATAAAGCGAAAAACTCAATTTGGATATTGTGCGCCGTTCATCAAATCATCGTTGTCGCAATACATGGCGTGACGGCTTTTATGAACATACCGCTAGCGGAAGAATTCGAAGATGAGATGGAATCAATACAGTTAGGACTAACAGATTTTCACCTTTTAACCAAACACATAAACTTCTTGGTGTACCGCAAAGCATACACGGATATTTATAAAAAGATCGAAGAAGCATGGAAAGAATGCTGGGAAGAAGACGTCGGACGTCAAAAGATGATAGAAGCGAAGAAAAGCGCGGACAAATGGACATATGGGCTTCTCATATTTTTCTTCAGCGGTATCATATTCCAAAATGTCGTTGTCGGCTTCTCGAATATGATGACAAACGGGAGCAAACCTCTGCTTCACACTTACATGCCTGAAAGCGTCGGAAGCCTTCCACTGAGGCAATTTTTACTTAGTTATTTAGTAGCAGGGCCCGTTTTGGCGGATTCCATGTGCATCTCTTTTTATAGAACAACGACAGTTTTGATATGCGGACTGATCGGAGTTTTGAAGTTTAAACTACAAAACGGAGTCATCCCAGATCGTAAATTTTTCGTCCTTTATGAAAAATAACAACGTAAGTTTTCACCCAAAAATGAAATAAACACTTTTTTTCTGTTTTTCTACAGAATGGTCAATGATTTAAACCAAGTGCACTCTGGACAAATCGCATTCGAAATTTTCATGACTTCACTCATTATTTGCTTCCGTGGATATTCGTGTATGAAAGTAAGTATAATTTGAAGAGGATGATGTCACTTTCAATCTAAGAGGTAAGCAAAAAATCACCTTTTTGCTTGAGGGAAGCAAAAAACCAATCACCTTTTTGCTAGAGGGAAGCAAAAAACCAATCACCTTTTTGCTTGAGGGAAGCAAAAAACCAATCACCTTTTTGCTTGAGGGAAGCAAAAAACCAATCACCTTTTTGCTTGAGGGAAGCAAAAAACCAATCACCTTTTGCTTGAGGGAAGCAAAAAACCAATCACCTTTTTGCTTGAGGGAAGCAAAAAACCAATCACCTTTTTGCTTGAGGGAAGCAAAAAACCAATCACCTTTTTGCTTTAGAGAAGCAAATCGAAAATTTTACAAGATCAAGAGAAACCGGAGAAACGATTTTTTAAGCTGTTTTTTCGACTCTACATTGACCGATTAACATTTTAGGGAAAATTTTTTGTATGGCTACTGTAAAAGACATCTCTAATAAATTTTAACTCATCGATACATAAACGTGGGCTGAAATATTAAAGCTTCAAAACCGGATTTGCTCGTTTCAATCAAACTGTACAAAGGTCAAATTTTGATCGACCAATTAGCGGTTTTAACTTTTTCGTTGGAAGAGTTGGTTAGTTCAAAAGCTCTTTCACGGTAGGCTTCCCTCTAATAGATAGTTTCTTAAAAATTTAATATAGCATTAAAACCAAGGCTACACTAATCTTTTTTTTCGCAACTTTAAGCTATTAGCGAACAACGATTGGAGAGCATTAGGGTTCATTTACATATTAGGGTTGTGTCTTATCTCCACTTATCTAATTTGCGACAACGGCACACTTCTCATTGACGCGGTAATATGGAAAATCTTAAAGGACGTATTGACCGAATCGACTAATTTAGAGTGAGGAACTCCGGCATGACCTCTACGCCATCGACTGGTATGAAAGAAGCGCCAAAAGCAACCGAGATCTGCGGATAATCGCTTTGTTCACTTCAGAGCCGATGACGCTCAACTATAAGAAGATGGTTACATTTAACATGGTGAGATTTGGCGGGGTGAGTAATACTGAGGCTCCTGACATCTATTAACGCGTCTTTTTTAGGTTCTTCAAGGCACTTATTCGTATTTGACGTTTTTGAAGTTTTTTGATACGTAGAAGGACGACGATCTTGCTATGAGTAGTATCGATTCTGTAGTATATTGTAGAATAAAATTGATGTTGCAATTTATTTTTCTTTCTTTTCGTGAAGATCATATGCTTGACTCACAATGTAGAACAACACATAGTTTAAGGCGTTGGCCTAATGGATTTTTACAAAAATTTAATAAATTCAATTACAAAGCACGATGGAGTTCGCTACCCCTTCGTGTATTGCTTGCTGCCCAAGAAAAAACCGTCGGATATCAATGAGCCGAAAGATATGGACAACAAATCAAAAAAGCCGAAAGAGAAGGACAACCAATCAAAAAAGCCGAAAGAGACGAAGGACAAAAAAGCGAAACAGCCGAGTAAACCGACCAAAATAAAAATAAAAAAGATAAACTTCCGAGTCCTTTAAAAGATTTGGCGGAAGAGATAGCAAATAGGCAGCCGCCGGAAGATGAGGTCAAAGGACAGAATCCTGAAAACGTACAAGAAGTCGTCATTCCTCCGGAAGAGGTCAAAGTCGACGGTCACGATCATAAAGAGGGAGAATTATGCCCAAGCTGTTATCCGCCAAAGATCAAAGTAATATTTGTCAAAAAGCCTAAAAACGGAAACTACCAGTGTTGCCCTCACGCTCGTGATGGAGTACCGGATAAACTCTACATCTGTGCAGATTCCAAAAAAATTCTGGGCGGACAAGAATGCCCTTGTAATACTTGTGTAATGCAACGGAGAAACCCTTACACTCAGAAAGCGCCTAATGAACCTTCGGTTGTAGTCCAGATGCCTGGAAGACATTCAGGTGCACGTTCTCCTTCGGTGGTCGTGCAGCTAACGAATCGACCGTCCCCAGCTCGCTATCCAACGTATCCTCCAGAAAAGCAATCACCTGGGCATTTATACCCTTCACAAACACCAGGAGAAACGTATCCTTCGCAAAGGCAGTCTAGAAATATTTATCCATCTCCACAAGGATCCCTATAGTAATCCAATCTCCTCAAAGACAATCGCCAGCGCATATTTATCACGGTGTACCAGGATCGACGGTGGCTCAGTCTCCTCAAAGGCAATCACCTGGGCAAATGTATCCAGGGGCACAAGGATCCCCTGTAATCATTCAATCTCCTCAAAGACAATCGCCAGCACAAATTTATCCAGGAGCACAAGGACCCACTGCAGTCATTCAGTCTCCTCAAAGGCAATCCCCTGCGCAAATATATTCAGGAGCGCAAGGATCTCCAGTAGTAATTCAATCTCCCCTGAGGCAATCGCCAGCACATGTCTATCCAAATGCACAATCACCTCAAAGACAATCGCCAGGACTTATTCAACCAAAAGAACCTTCCAATGTATTTTATCCTGGACAGAGGCAGTCACCAGGGCATATTTCGGTGACGCATGGAAGTCCACTGCACTCGCCATTGCAACAATCTGCAAGACCGTCACAAGTACAATTAAATTCACCCCTTTACCCGCTGGGAGGGTCACAAGATAGAATAAATCAACCATCACAAAGACAATCAATATCACATCACACTATCACACAGGAAAAATATCCTTCGCCGATGTTCACTTCGGTATCACAGCCACAGAACGCAAATGTACAATCCCCAGCTCCAAGTGCTTTAAAAGTAGAAAAAAAATCTCCAGGGCAATCTCCAGCGCCGAGTGTTGCAAGAATGGAAAGAAAATCTCCAGCACAGTCACCGGTAGTAAGCGTAATGAAAATGCCTGAAAAGCCACCAGAAGTAGCTGAACCATATGCTCCATCGCCGGTAATGAGTATTATGAAGGGGCCTGCATCAGAAAGAAATTCCCCTGCAAAGTTACAACCCTCAGAACAACCGCCAGGGCATGTAAGTGTTGTGAAAATAACAGAAAAGCAGTCGCCACAGTTTAACTCTCCATCTTATATTATAAAAGACACTAATTCACCTGGTAAAGTAAGCGTTATACGTGTAACAGAAAAGCCAGCTAATTTACCATCACCATCACATCAAATTGAAAGGCACTCCCCAGGCAAAGTCAATGTCATCAAGATAACAGAACAGCAAACACCGGACGGTGTAGTAGAAAGACATTCACAGAGTAGAATGCCATCACGCATTATTTCCCCAGAAGCAGTTAACGTTGCAAACATTGAGCAACAATCCCTGGAAGAAAATCGCATTCTCCTTGCTTAGACAGAACACCGCATGATAGCGTAACATACGTGAGGCAAAAACAACAATGCCAAAAAACAGTTCCACATGATTGCTGTTTTGAAGACGTAGGTATGATCCGTACAATTTCAATGATGGTTTAGGATTCACAGAAAATAAAGATGAATGTAACTGCTGTCAAATGGCACCTTGTGATGGGGCAATGAATCGAAGTGAATTTTGCCCATGTGGATCTTCAAAGCCAATATACTGTGCAGATTGTGCTGAGCAAGAGGTGTTAGCTGATCCTGTATATTGTGACTGTATTGATTTTGATGATCCCATGTATGAAGGACAACTAGTTTTTCCTCATGGTCATGGAAGAGATGGACTCTGCGGCGACTGCGCCAAAGAAGAACAACCCTATAAACCATCTATGGTGATTGAGACGGCATCATTACATCCAATTGAAGAAGTAGCAGAGAAAGAGCCTATTCCAAAAAGCTCTCCTAAAAGCCCTGCTTCAAAACGTTCCAAAAGCCCTGCAACAAGACGTTCCAAAAGCCCAGCAAAGAGAAGTAACAGAAGTCGAGGTAAAAATCGAGGAAGAAAATCAGGTGGAGGAGGATGCTGCGGATGTGGCAAACGTGGGTTGTTTAAATTCGTCGAAAGGGATTCTGAAGAGATTGCCAATCAATAACAAAATACAAAACTTAACCTTTTTATTTGATAAAAATAGCAAAACTTTATATTTTGTGAGTAGCATAAGAAATATCAGCACCTAAAAAATAAAGTTAGTGTTAATTGATAAAAACAGATAAAAACAACCTCGCCAGAATAGAAACCAGTTTCGGATAAATCCCTTGCTGAATGGTCTTGGCATAAAAATTCCGCAGCACCATTTCCTCTTGCTTCTGTTCCGAAATTCTTGACCGGTTATACCCAGCGATATAAGCCAGCATTCATGAACTAAAACAGCGCCAATGAACAAGGCACTTTCTATACTGTAAATGGCAGTAACAAAGCAGATTGCATAAAGATAATCGAAATAAACATCGCTGCAGTCGTCAGGAAGCATAATTGAGCCGACAACTCTAAATGGATGGCATGCAGTCGTCAAGATCAAATTTGAGCATAGAATCAGCATAGAGAAGTTCGATATAAGGAACATAATGTACCAAAAATGGTTGTATTGACCAATGCAGCAGTTTAACCTACAAAAAAATCATTTAAGCAAAACATTAAAAAGACTGTCTTACCACATGCAATGTTGATCTCGTTTTAAAATACATATTTGACAAATAAAACAGTGGTAGGCTCTAGGTGGAGGTCGGATGTTGCATTCTAAGCATAATTTGCTGTCCACGCTTTCAATATCATCGGTAACAACAGCTGAAAGCTTCTCTTTTTGCTTGACTTTAAACAAACAGATGAAAACCGCAGTTGTGATTAAAATGAAAACTAGATTTTCGTCTGTTCTGATTTCAAGAAGTAAGACTCCGACAGCTTCAAAAATCAAAAGATGAGTAGAGTAGAGACAATGTTCCAGACTAAAAAGAAGTGTGTCTGCGGGTAAAGTTTGGTGTAGAGATGATAGGCGTAGAGGAGAAAAAGTGGGAGAAAAGGAAAGACGATGGCTGAAGTAAGCCATCCCTGCGCTGCCCAGAGAAGCGAAGCTGGAAGTACAACTAATGGTAGGACGGCATCTTTACTAAACTTCTTCGCTCCACCTTTCCAAGGAATTCGCAGTCTATCGTTAACTGTGACCATCAGTTTCGTCAATGTTTTGATAGGCACTTTTCTACAAGTTATCAACCTAAAAATTAAACGTTAAAAATCTTTTGCTAACTGGATCCACAGTTTTAGACATTCTATACCTTTCACAGCAAAGATCTAAATGTTGACAGTTGCAGCAGCATGCCAAAAGGTGGTTCGCCTCTCCCGTTTCGTCGATGTACTCGCAACAGCACAAATTTGACATTTCCAAGTTAACATCCTCAAAATTTTTAAGTGCTACGCTATCGGTGTTTTATCAAAAACAACATAACCTTCCAGTTTACAATGGAAGCAATGTTGACAACAATGTAATCAAACTTCACAAAAATTGTCCAATTTTAGAATCCATGCAATTAAATAAAGTTAATGCAAAATTTTTTTATATAAAAAATGGCTTTATTTAACAATGTACAATTATACATGCTCGGTTAACTCATAAAAAAATTATAAATTAAAAAAATATACACAAAAACATGGTAGAAAACATATTAAAAAGCATTGTCAAAAAAAAAACTGTACAAAAATAAAACTCAAGGCTTCAGTCATTAAAATTACAAAGCCTAAAGTCTGCTAAAATAATGAGAGAAATTAATTTTTCTTTCGATATTTGGCACAAAACTAAAATTAGGCGATATTCTTAGGTTTTGTAATAAAAGAAAATGAAAAGAGCTGTGTAGGAGGAGGGATTTAAGTATAAGGAAGTCGGCAGTTTTCTTCGTCGGCGCCGTCTACGCAGTCTTTGTTACCATCACAGATTTGCTGAAGAGTAATACACCGGCCATCAAGACATCTTAATTCGCTTGTAGGACATGGCGACGCGTGCGAATGCGAAGAGTGCATGGCTATCATGTCTAAAAAATTTGTTTTTGAATATTTCTCATAGATGGCGCCAAAATTCTCTTTTATTCATACCTTGATCTTCTTGACAATCGACTTCATCTGAAGAATCTCGACAATCTGGATGACCATCACATCTCCAATCCATCGGAACACACTGATCCTTGCTTTTACAGCTAAAATAAAAATAGCATCATATTCACTAATATTTAAAAGAAGCACCTGAATTGATATTTGTTGCATACAGTGCAGTTTGATTCATCGGAGCCGTTGAAACAGTCCTTTTTACCATCGCATTTCCATCTATTGGTATGCAGATACCATCGCCACAGCTTACTTCATTAGCTAAGCATTGCTGTCCTAAAATAATCATTATAAATAATGAGTTTAGGTTTTTAATTCACACCTTTGGCTAAATTTATGCATGCATCTTCTGCATCGGGGTAATAATCGCATTTGAAAACTTGCGATAAATCTAAAAGGTCGAGTATGAAGTCGTGACAATCTTCGGCAACAGCGAGACATAAACTTCGGCATGGAGGGGTGACAGGTTCTCCGAGTGGGCGGCATTCGGGTTCGAGAAGTGAACAGAAAAATTGTCTAGCTCTAGGACTACATTTGGAGTCGAGTATTATTTCAAAATAAGGCATCGCTTCTTGAAGTGACTTCATATTATTTATGCCTGGAAGAACTGGCACTGTAGTTAAGTCCCAGGGTATGATACCGCGGCACATTGCAAGCTGTGGAGAATGACAGTTGCTGTCTGTATAATTTACTGGCGACTGGGTTGACTCAATCGTCCCTTTTGGCTGCAAACTAGGTAAAGTTGGCGACACTGGTAATGAAGTCGTGCTTCTCAATTGCTTACTCATTGGTCCAGACTTAAACAAAATTTAAACCTAAAATAAATCATATTGAAAAACTTACTTGATACTCGCCATATTTGTGCCCATTAGTGATCCTCCTATAACCAGTTTCTCCCAAACTGGTGAACTGTTTGACACTCAGGCCTTCATGGGAACGCAGATTTGAGTTATCGAAATTTGAAATAAGGCGATCAATAAATGAAACCTCTTCTGCCAAAGCACTTTCCTTACTGAGATCTCCCCATCCAAATCTAGCGTCTCAGGTGTGCTTTCTTAAAATTTTGTTTTAAATTTAAAACTATGATAAATATTTTTTACCTGGTAGTTGTTCTAGGCTAGAATCAATAGACCACGTCGCATTTATGATTTCTTTGGGTTGCTCTTGAGTTGCCCCTGAAAAAAATTTAAGTAAAAAAAATTAGCCTGTACAACTAACTTACAAATCACAGAATAGACGACTGCTCCAAAAAATAAAAGGGTGAAAAGTGGTACTAAAACCCATTTGAAAACTCGCCATGATAAAATTTTACGTGAATTTGGCCGTCTGGTAGTTTCAACCTTGTAAAGAGGCTCTGTCCGTGCTCTCTAAAAAATAGAAAGAAGGAATAAATTAGTAAAAATAAAATTTTTTGCGACATTCTAAGACATTTCGCCGCTTAAGAAAAAGGGCTGCTTTACATGAAGACCGAGCGGTCTTGCGGGCTTCACTTTCGTGCTAATATTTTGGCTTGTTTCTTCAGAAGTACATTTATTGTAATACCCTCCAATGATTTTAATTAGGTCTTAGAGAGTCCCAAATAACCAAAATTCTTTATGACCACTTATTGGTTCGCCGTTTTTTTCGGAATCTTCACGATCGCAGGTCGATTCTTTCCCAAAAGAATGAAAAAAAAAGTAAAAACACTAATTTTGATAATTTTGCAATAAACTTTCTATTTCTTTTGAATCGTTCCATTTTCCCATCTTATTGTTTGCATTGTGAAACAAGAATTTTGAATTCTAGGTTATGTCATAGTTTAAATAAACTAAATAGGATTTACGAATCTGTTATTTTAAATTAAGAATTTCCGATTCCATTAAGCTTAAATAAAATAAAAAAGTTTCTTCACGACTCGAGATTTATTTTTATATAGCGGTCGACCTTAGATTACGAAAAACGAGGCGCGACACATTTTAAACCGCCCAAAATTCGTTACAGATTATTTTTAAAGAGTTGAACTTTTCGGCCTTTAAAAGTTCGGAAAACGATCGATGGTAAAATGGGTCAATCTCGTCGGGTCGCACGGTTCGTTATCTACTCTTTTTGTTTCGTCTGTTTTTTTTCTTTTTTTCTGTACAAGGTTAGAGAGAGAAAACAATTCACGCACCGGACCAGTTCGTTTTACATAATTAAACGATCCGTCTTCACGGTTTTTAATCATCGTTTGTTCAGTCCTTGTTTTTCTAAATTCAATTAGACAATGATATCCTATTAAAATTTGAAAAATTATCTATATCTAAGGACAAAAAATACACGGAACATCCATGAACAACTCCAATTTCTCCCAACTAAGTTTGTCGAGAATTTTTTTCCCCCGAAATTTTCAATTCTATCAATTACAAGGTGTATTTGGTGAAGATTAGACCAATAGTACGACAGTTGCGCATCAAACAAAACTTTAGACTGACAGATCTCCGCCATTTTTGCGAATTCAGAAAAAAAATTTTAAATTTTCAAGATTAGTATGAAAGGAAGATTCAGTGAAAATCGGATGAAAATTGTGCCCGTCGTTTTCATAAACTTATGCGGCGCGGATGCAGATTTTGTTTCTGTTCATGGATGACTTTGATAGCTTCCTAAAAAATTCCTTCTAAGTTTTTTTGTTTTTATGAAATAAAAGCTTACTTAATTACTTTTTTATTTTTGTCTATTTATGCAAATTCTTCTTTTATTCTCATAATGTCGTATTGGGTAAAAAGATTTTTTCGCATATTATTTCCGTTTGTTTCCCCCCTAGACTTTTAAGTACTAAACATCAAAGGTGGGAAGTAAACCGAAACGCAATAAGCACTTACGTACTCTGACATATATTTTTTTAACTTTCCTCTTCTTCCGTAATTATAATTGTGAGAAAACGTGCTCTCGAATAACGAATTATTTCGTCGATACGAAAGTTACGTTTTCAGTGTGTGAAAATGAAGGAAGGTCGCCGAGGAAATTGGGTAAAACGTTCGATTGTTTCTTTTTATTTAGAACCGTCGACGAATTATATTCGTGATGGTAAAAATAATGTCGTGATGGCTGGGACGTCCGAGACCTATGACCGATGGACGTTGCTTCACAAAGATGGGAAAAAGGTGTCTGGAGAAAGGTAATTACCTGCAATGCCATCTACAGGTCATAGAGTAATTTAGGCCGAGAACATCGGAACCTTTCGAAATGTCAAAACTTTTTTTATGTAAACATCTTTGTACAACAAAATTTGAGAGAGAGGAAAAAAAAAATTCATCACAACTGTGGAACATTACTGAAAATAATAAGATTTTTAGAAATATTTCCTTCTTTTAATTCCGTTGTTACATAAAAAATCTTGAACGTTAAAATTTAAAATCTATTCCTCGACAGGGGTCGGAGGAAAACGATAGCCTTTGGACTCCCGCGAAGGAGATAAGAGCGAATAAGAACATTTTTTTTTATCCATCGCTAGAAAACATGATAAGCGTAAAAATAGAAACGATAAAATCTAAAGATTTTTTTATTTATCCCCCCCGTTGGATACGCAACCAAAGTTTTTATCGCACAGTTTTTCCGCGAACGTGGCGGAATCGGGAGAAAACAAAAAGAAGAATGGCAACCGCGTGATATCTGCACAAGACAATAAAATAGGCAATGTTTATTATCACGGAAAAATAACGTGCGAGGGTTGATTAATGGCTACCGCAAGTGTTTTAAGGCGTTTTCTCCGCTTTTTAGCATCAAAAAACATCCAATCCTCCCAGAACATTTGAGGCGCTCCGGGTACGAAGGGCGAACTCAACAAAACGTAGTTTCGAGATATTTGCATTTTAAAGTTTTATGTTACGGGCGAACTCAACAGAAAAGTCATGCCCTGGAATGGGAAAAGGAGTGGGGGTTGTGGACTAGGATGTGGAGTTCGCGTGGAGTTCGCCCTTCGTACCCGCTCGGATATCGCAGTTAGAACTTTGCCGCATATCGGTTTTTACGTATTTTAAAAGGGAAAAAAGGGCAAACTCAATATAAAAATTATATGGGTGTAATCATCAAGAGGTCTAGAATCTGAAAATGAAAAAAAAAAAATTTGTCCGATGTTGAGTTCGCCCTTCGTACCCGGAGCGCCTCATTTTCTCCAGCTTTTCAGAATGTTTCTACCAGATTTTCCAAAGATTTCCACGTTTTTTCGGACAAGAAACCCCCTTTTAACCGGGCTTTTCCCTCCTGGCCACCCTGAATAATAGTTTTGATTTTCTTTTTGCTCTCTTCGATCGCAACTAGAATATTTTCTTTTGAAGATTTGTCTGCGTAATTTATGATTTGGTTTCGTGTTCTCTTGCTTATAACTCTATGACAACTTGACTAAAAAAATCATTACGATGAGAAATAAAGAGAAGAATCTTAAAGGAAAAAAAAATGTTACCAACTCATTATTCATAACAGAAATCTGCATATCAGCAGAAATAACCCAGAGATGTAACTTACTCATTGAAAATGTCAGGTACTTCATGTTAATTGATGTAAAAAAATAACCATTTCGTAATTTTGACTGTGAATCAGTTTGCTTCCGTTATGTAAGTTGTGTAAACCGGTTGTGGAGGACTTGCATTCTATTAGATGGATGCGCTCTTTCAAGTGGGGGAGTCTTCTAGGCTCTAACGATCTGGGTGAAGTAGATCACGGCCTTCCAGTCTCGTCTTACGTCCTTTTGCGGGATTTACTCCATCGGACAATATATTCAACTTACTTTCCGAATCCCCGACGTAACCTTCTCTCTTTTTATTCGACTTTTAAGACGTAATACGTTAAATAATCTTAAAACAAAATAACCAATGGGTTCGGCTAATTATTTCGTCCTACTGACCGGGTTACAAATTTTAAAAAAATATCTAGGACGGATTTTTAACGTCAAAATTTTTTTCATCGAGTAAATTATGGAGGCTACAAAATTTAGAATTTGCAGAAAGAAAACCAGCCTTTTTTTATAATCTCTCCCCTAACGTCCTCAAAGAAGTTATTGTGACACCCTTCATATCACTACCTTTACCAGGTCTTCATTTTTTAGCTTTCAGAAATTATTTTCCTCTTAACAGCAATTTAGGCAATTACTCTCCCATTTAAAAAGTCCTTTTTCTAATCCATTTTTAGATTTTAATGTCCATTTTTCCACACGTTTTCAACCTTTAAAGTCCTGATGGGAGGTAATAAAATTGCAAATTTTTTACTCTTTTATGACCATTTCTTAAGACCTGTTTTTTAACGGATGAGGGACTAAACAGTTTATTTTCAGGGTTGCCAACATAATGTGGGAAGACAGCAGAAAGCATTGTGGAGGCGTTTCTAGAAATAGACACGTTAAGAAGATGGTCCTTTCACCCCACTTAAGTCTCCTTAATGTCAGGGACAACGGTTCCGTGAGACCCCCCTCTGGGTAATCACATTTTTTCGCAATAACATTTTTTTAAATAGTTAATTAAGCTATTTTATAGGGACTAATAAAAATATTTGCAATTTTTGTCCCCGAGGCTGCATTCCGAGGAGAGCATCGTACTTTCACTCTTCTGACCTCTCGATTATTAGTCCAAAGGTTAACCGAATAATCGCCGGACAAAGGAAAAAATACGTTTGAGGCTGATGCACATTTAAGTCAATAATGAAAAACAAGATCGTCATACTCCGATTACTTTTTGTTAACAAACATTTTCGGTAGGAAAACGATCATACGCTCCAGTTAAATGAAAAGGAAGTCGCATTCGTTATCACGAAAAAATATGTCGATCCTTAAGGAAATTTTGCAAACTGACCAACAAATTTCATTCTACTTTTTCGTCATGTTAAACATGCAAAATCGTCTTTGGCAAAAACTAAAATCTTTTTGAACGGTGGTTTTGGGTTTTCGACATTTTCAAACTATGTTGCTAAAAAAAGGAAACTTCATTGAAAATTTGGTAAAAATCGAAACTTCACAGGTATAACAATAATTCTTTCTTGAGAAAGTTTAAAGACTCCCCCGTTTATTTAAGGGTTTACGATATTTTTATGTGAAAAAAAGGAAAAAATGTTCCCTCTTTTTTATATTTTATTCATTTTCTATGATATTATTTCCGTTATTTATTGGATGGTCATTAATGCCATGCGTGGCTGGAATTCGATAATTTTGGCGCCTAAACTATGATAGGCGCAATGATATTTGTAAACAACTTTCACTCTTTTCGGACTCGAAAGTCCCACGGGTCCGAAATCTTCATTACTCACTTAAATGTTTTAAAAAAACTTCCCTTTTGTCCTTTATAAAAATAGAACCATAAATCCCTTTGTTATTGCTAAAAAAACGTGACAAGAAGTAGAAGGGGAGACAATAGAAAGTGTTATGCGTCGTCATGGTTATTTATTATGCGATATGCTAAAAGATGAGTCCTTCACCTTTCATACCAAGGCGAGAGAATTGCTTTCTTCTTCCTCTCATCCGAAGATGACCAGTTTCTCGCCGGAGTTTTTAACGCCGTGGGTTTTTAACGAGCCGATTTACTGACGTAATTACTGAAAAGAGGAGCATCGAAAGGTCGGCACGAGTTGATATTTTGGACCAACTTGGATTTTTTTCTTCATTAAAACGTTTAATTTTTATGTTTTATTTTTTTTCGAAATTTATGATCCTTTGGCGTTATGTATGCGCTTTCTACTGTTTTTAAAACCCTGTACTGGGAAAAAGTATTTATTTCTTTCTTCTAAAATTTATATGTTTTTAGAATCCACTGCCTTTTAAGTCGTTATAAAATGACTGCCACTGAAATCAGTTTAGAATCCACTGCCTCCTCGATCTTTAAAACTCCATGTGCTTCTATGTGTACTAACAACAAAACTTTAGATCTGTTTAGGCCCGCCCACCTTATTTTTCCTCCCTTTCCATTGTTCTCTAATTAGCCAAACGACCTTGTTGATCGAAAAAATGTCGCCGAAGACCGTTTTCAAATCGGATGATGACCGTGGACTCCGAGCCTGGGATACACCGATGGACCAATTTGCACACAATGACCTCCTACTCGGATTTGCAAACAATGCCGATCAAGTCCCCCATAAAGACCATCTTCCTACCTGACTCCAGTTCCGGTTATACGGAGACCAGACTAATTATTTAAATAACTAAAAATTGCCTATTATATTAATTAGAAACACACTTTTTGAATCTGCAATAAAATCTTGAACTCTTTATCTTGATTTTTCGTAACAGCGATAAACAACATCGAGGGCGCGTCAACGTGACTATTCGCGATAAATAACCAGACAACATATTCTAGATTATTATGACCCTTAAATGTTCATTAGATTGCATAAATCCGTTAAATGGAATTTTAAAATCATCAGGCTATCCACCTTGAGATTTTAAAACGTTTTAGCGATCAAAGTGGCGGTAGGTTTATTAACGATTTTGGAAGCAGTGGATAAAAAGTTTGTATAGAAGGCTGTGAGTTATAAATTGAGGCGCTCCGGGTACGAAGGGCGAACTCAACATCGGACAAATTTTTTTTTTCATTTTCAGATTCTAGACCTCTTGGTGAATACACCCATATTTTTATGTAGAGTTCGCCCTTTTTCCCCTTTAAATACGTAAAAACCGATATGCGGCAAAGCTCTAACTGCGATATCCGAGCGGGTACGAAGGGCGAACTCCACATCCCCACAACCCCCCCCCCCCCCACTCATTTTCCCATTCCAGGGCATGACTTTTCTGTTGAGTTCGCCCGTAACATAAAACTTTAAAATGCGAATATCTCGAAACTACGTTTTGTTGAGTTCGCCCTTCGTACCCGGAGCGCCTCAATTGTCAAACCTTTCTTCCCAGAAACAATTTCCATTTTAAGTTCAAGCCCTCCAATTGACTATTGTGTCAACTATTTATTAGTTCACATTCGTTTTAACTTTTTTTTTTCTCAGAGCAGAGAGAAAGCAAAAAATTTTCACATGCCAGAAACTATTGCGACATCTTCCGGAAGTTGTCAACCCGAAAACTATTTATCAGAAAACTATTCTTGTCTCCCCTTTCCCACCCTGAAGTCTCGAGAAATCGAAAGAAGCCCATCCGTCAGACTCCCCCGATCAGATAAAATAAACTTTAAATCGGACGGACATTTTTTTCTATTCAAACTTTCAAACATAAGAATATCATGTCATGAATATAACAAATTATAAGTGATATAACCTTGATGAAAGTTTTTTCTTAGCCTATCAGATTTTAAAGATTGACACTTGGCTATTTATTTTAGTTCTCTATTATTATATAAATTTGGCTTATTTCACTTTATCTTTGACTGTTATCACTATCAAATAGTGAAAAATTAAACGACTTATTGTTATAGAAAAAGAGAGAACGCGGGAAAAGAAAAGAACAAAAACCAGTAGCGTCAAGATTCGATCGGTAGCTCCTTTCTTCCCGCAATCATTTTCATCAGGCCGTTTATCAAAAAAAAAGTGAGAGGGCGCCCAGAAAAAAATGAACCTAAAAAAGATGAGCCGGTTTTTAGGGCTAACGTGAAGGTGTTAAAATGGAGGTCGGGGGTGCGATAGGTCGTGAAAGGTCAATTCTTTAAGGTAGATGTCGAGAGTCCGGGGCTGTCTATTGCAGACAACGGGACGTAACCGAAGAGTCAAGGCGAAGATTCCATACGGTACCAAGGTCAAATAAAAACGGTTTACTTTCTTTTTTTATCCAAAGCATCTTTAAAATCCCTCCCCCTTTACATCGCTATTAATGCCATCAAAAATTCATAATCTTGTGCCACCTAAATCATATTATGTATGTTTGAATGCTTTAAAAGGTAATGCCTCCTTGATAGTCATGTATGCCCATAGAACGGACTAAAATGGGCATTGAATAGTCTAGACGTCTCCGCTAGAAGCGTCAAACAAAAGGGATTTGAAGGCGTAAAAGTGTTTTTTCCTTGAAAAATCGCGACCCAATTATTGTAGATATGTTTTGTCTCTCGTTTCACAATGAGGGCCTTTGCCCGGTACTAGGATAGCCGTGTTTCTATTGTGATATTACAATATTCCTCTGATATGCGGCTCTCCTTCACCTTACCTCCTCCCGGGGGTTGCGTCACCGTTGCAAAAGCGTTAAAACTCTCAGCCACCCGACTTGTCAAGCCTCCGCACTCAATTGATTACATGACCTTTGCTTTTTTCCGATAAAATGAAAAAAAAATTGAAATCATTTTCAAACCTTGTAAAAGATTACGATTTGCCAATAGGCTGAAGATTTTTCCTTTCTTTATTCAAGGAAAGTGTTTTTTTCTTTTTAACAAAATATTTTTTCACGTTGCTTAAGGGTGTTTTGGGCGTTACCCGCAAAATCGCATTGTTCGATTAGGTGAAGGCTTTCGTGTCAAGGGCCGGCGAAACCCACGGTTCCTTAAAATTTCCAGGGCGAGCTTAATAAGGACGAGTTTCATGAACTATTCACCCTGAAAAGACATTCACTTCGTCGTCCCATATCCCACGTTTTTACTTCTTCTTTTTTTTCGTTGTCGCCGGCTATTATTGCGACAGTGAATGGATAAAGATAAGGAAAGAAACAGTTGCATAACGTGGAAAGGAGCGTAATCGTTAGAAGAAGACACCCCCTTTACGTCCTCCCACAAACCATAGTTGGAAATGATCAATTAAGCCCTTTTACACAATAGTCTTAAAAGATAAAAAACTAAAGTAAAAAAGTTTCGAAGCATTCAAAATTTTAAAAACAACCACGTTTAATAATTAGACATGGTCTTAAGTCTTTCTTTATATCCTACGCCCCATTATGAAATTATCAAGGTTTTAAAGAACGTGACAAAAATCTTCTAGATTCCAATTAAACAACGAGGCGAAGCACTTAATTGCGTTTTTTCTTATTCTATTTGTTCCCGTCAGGGACGTTGCCAGGAAGAGATAAGGGGTGACAAAATGGACTCCTAAAAATAGAGAAAACTGTTTAAAAAAGGCTCAAACCCCTCATCTTTCCCTAATTCTGCAACTTTTAGGGCCTATTGGCGCCTTTTCTGTGCCTTATATGGCCCTTTCTTTACAAGATCGTAGCAATTTAGCTGCCGACAGGTGTAAAATTTCAACACTGATTTGAAAATGTGTAAGGCGTTTTTAAAAAAATTTGAGCCAACAATGCCACTTCCTGGTTCTTTATCTCTTATAAAAGCCTACATTCCATACTCAACGAGAACAGGAGGTCAGGGACGCATTGTAACCCTCATCCACCGATCTAAGTCTGTAAAACAAAAACCAATAGATAGAAACATCATTTTTAAGGTCATCTTTGATCTACACAAAAGAGACATTTCTTCACGTCGGAAAAAAAAACTGTGTAAACAATACTGAAAGATTAAATTAAAGTGTCAAACAGGGCCTCAAGATATGGGCTAATTGATGAAGCCGGAACGTTCGCCGCACGCAATTTCGCGACTTCCCCACCCCCGACTGCATTGTTTCAACGTGTTTTTCAATTAGTGACTATATTAGGTAACCTAATTTTTTATTTAAAAAAAGTTATTACTTAATTTTCCGAGAAAGTTGATCGATATCTCGCTCTTATTAATAGGTCAAAAATATGCGATTATAGAAAACTTTTACAGTTGGCAAGAAGTCCAAAAAAGGACGCCAGAAAATATCATCGATATTTCACCTATCAAGATCATCAAGATATTAAAAACGTCGTAAAAATCATTAAAAAAAATGACAAACATTAGGAAGATTTTACTATTCAACTTTCAAATAGAAAGCTTTCAAACAAATAAAAGCCTTTAATTAACTTAAAATAGAAAATAATATCCAAAACAAACTTACGCAAGTTTTGAAATAATTCTCCGAATCTCGGAGATCGAAAATGGGAAAAAAGGAAGAGGTTTTTAAAAGGCTATAAATTCCTCCTGAGCCTAATTCATTAGTAGAGATAATTTTTTTTTTCTAATCTCATTAGGATATTTTAGCATAATAAATTAGCTCTCACTAATTTGTCGGAGGCTTTTCCGCTAATAAAATTATGGTAACTTTCAGATTTTCTGAGAGTTTTCTAGGGGAGAAATTTCAATTTCGTCTTCAATGGGATTTTCAGTGTTTTTCTCTTATAGTTGAAAAAGCCACATTTTAGGCCTAAAAATGAACAATTTAGAGTAAATTGCTGGTGCGATGATTGCGGCTGAAATTTGAAAAAATGGAGACTGACGACGCCACAGACTAATGACCACTAAAGGCCAATGGTTGTTTTTAAGACTCATTCGATGTCTTCAAGATTCTAAAAATAAAAATTGTGTATCCACTGCATTAAGGAAGTAAAAATCTTAATTTTTGACCTTTTTTCTCCTCCCAGATTGCACAAAAATGTCACATTTAAAAGCTGCTATTAATTTTGAGTCACCTTTCCGCGGTGTTTAACAATTTTAAAAACTTTTTTAACCAGGATATGCAGGATAGAAGTTAGGCTCTTCAAACCTTTTTCTCTTTTTTTTCTGTTACGCCATATTTTTTACAATATCGTAAAGTTTCGATACTTTTTTACAGCGGGAACGGGGATAAAATAAAAAAAATACAAGAAACTTTATGGATGATAGCAATTGAATAGGCAATTGAGAAATCGTAGGATTGCGTCGAAATCGTGATTTGTCGGGTTGAATGATGAACCCCTTAAGTGCACTTAAGTCGGCTAATGATCCGAAAACAGAAGAATCAAATACGCACATCTCCTCCGGCGGATTTACGAACTGGCGGATTTTCGCCGATGAGCCATTCAAAAACGTGAAAGTTTGTACAAACAACTCATTATATAAAACAAAAAAAAATTTATAACTTCGATAAATACTGAAATTATGATAGAAGGCCCCATTAACTAGGAGAAAAATGCCCATTAGATAGAAACGCTGTGATTTTGCATGCTTATCAAGAAATTGCGCCGGTACCACAAAACCCTTCGGTGTCACTTTAAACTACCAAAACCGTGTAGCGGATATTCCTTAGAAGGACGTTATAAAAAGCAATTTAACTATTAAATTCAACTTAAACTTATAAATTAGAAACAAGCTTTTTTTTCTCTCTACTAATAAAGAGCATAAATCAAATGAATTTTATTATCCACTTAACTCTTTTTTAGTGCTCAAAACTCTAATTAAATTTTAGTCGTTCAATTAATGAAAAGAACTTTTTTTAAACATCTCATAAATTAAACTTTATTATCATTCTCTCGCTAATAGTTGTTAGAATGGATGTAATTATTCTCCTTCTCCTTTCGACTAATCGAGCGAAGAAAATCGTAGCTTTTTTAAATAATCCCTTCCCAGTTTATGAAGTGTAGCATTTAAAATGGATTGCGATCATTACTCGGAGAGCGATGATGACATTCAGGTGAAACTTCCGTACTGGAAAACTGATTGCTACATTTAAAAAATTTGAGTTTTATGCCTCAAGACTGCTGGATGGTGCATTTCTAGCTTCTAAACTTTCTCTTTTATTGTATTACTCTCTATGTCTAGTTTTAGGAAAATTTGTGATCTTCACTGATCAAGGTCGTCTGTCGCCAGTTTTTAAGGACGCGATTTTCACTAAATTGCCACAGGATCTTCCCGATATCTTGAGAATGTCAGGAGCTTTTTTGAAATTTGCAAAAATGGCGGAGATCTGTCAGTTCAAAGTTTGTTAATTGCGCTTGGCCGTAATATTGGTCCATCTTCACCAAATTTCGCAATCGTTCTTATTTTAAATAGAATTAATTGGGGGAAAATATTTCTCTTCTCTTTCGAAAATTTTATTTTTTTGGGAGAATGGTTCACGCCTTTCAGTGGCTTGCTTTTAATCCAATAAATTCATCACAGTTTAAATAAAACGCGTTATTTTTACCTAAAGTCATAATTTCACACTCACTCATTTTATCCTTAGGTTCCGATCCATAATATCGGACTTATTCAGCCACGCAAGGTGCATTCCCCCTTGGTGAGAGTCATACATACCTCTTTCTTCCCTAGGGTTGTAATATAACCAATGGTTCCTTACCGGGTAATTGTATCCTTTTAATGAGTTGGTGATTTCGAGAGGTTGATCGGCCAAATAATGAAAACGGGCGGGAACGCGAATCGGTCCGGAGCGAGAGCTTCGGCGCTCGCGGTTGTCGATGACCGTTCGTCTTCGTCACCGGCGACGGAGAAGGTCCTCCTGAAGAACATTTCAGCGACCGCACTTCACGAAGGAGACTGCGGAATCGCCGTCCCCCTTGGTAGGCCCAAAAGAAAACAAGTCCCCCTCCTCATTGAGAACGTATAATTTCTCACATTCTTAATTAACGTTCCCTCTCAGGACCAGTCGAGCCGAAAAGAACTTTCCCCCTCTCCCATTTTCGCACGGATTAAAGTCTTCATTGAGATTATCAAATAGGGAGAAAAAAAATCTGTCGACTTCCTCTTGAGTAGTTCTAACTAATCTATTTGACCAGTTTTGACAAAACAAGAAACTCGACTTTCTAGAAATGGACATAGACCAGCCCATTTTTTTCTGTTGAGGAAGAGCAAAAAATAATTTTCGTCACGCAAATTGTTTTTAAGTGGCCCTTAGGCTAACCGAGCATCCGGAAGTAAATGATCCTCACTATTAATTTAAAAGGTAATAATAGTTCATATGGCGTTACGAATTATATTTTGCCACGTCATATTTTACTTTATTGCTTAGGTAAAATACTCGATGGCAAATAACTTCCTTTTAATGAGCTCAGGCGTGGGCGGAATCGCGAGGGAGAAGAAAAAAAACAAGCCCCATCCTCATATTTAATAAATCTTCCCGAACAATTGAGCCAGAGAAAGTTGAAAAATGAAGAGTGCTTTAAGGAAGGTAAAAGATTATTGATTTTTGTCGGATCGAAAGAGAAAATTATTTTCTATTAGTTCCGGAGTTTATAGATCCACCGTATTTAAAGAGCTTTGTGGTTCCCGATAGGGTCTTGTTAGAATGCCAACTTGCGTAATGTTCGATGAACGAATGATTGTCCTATGATTGATGGCTTTGAGACTGGTTTTCGAATAAATGAGTTACCCAACCTGAAAAACGGTATCGTTTAATAGGAAGCTTTGTTTCGCAAAAAGATTTTTGAGGCACTGATATTTTGATCCGAACCCAAAAACCGCATCTTCAATTTTCCGAAAAAATACGTAAATGAAATGGGGATTTCTATGAGGAAGAAAGTTTTTATCAAATGCGTACAGATGCAACAGGGGAAGATTCCACGTCTTACAAAACGGTTGGGGGTTTCGCCTCCGCGGGTCTTTTCGGGTTGTGTAACACTTTCTTTTGTCGCCTTCGGACATTTGTCTTCCCCTCCTAGACGACAAAACTATTCCTTTTTTTTCCCTCTCTTTTAATTTATTCACTTTTCAAGTCCGAAGGCGCCACAGGGGTGCGCGAGAGATTTCAACTTCCCGAAGAAGAAGCGAACCGGATCGGATATCACCTTTTTACGATTAATTAAACATTTCGAAAAAATCCGGATTAATATTGACAGTTGCAATTAAAACGTGAGATTTTCCCATATGAACGAAATTTATTTCTTTTCTCCGATGCACTCCTAATGGTTCTCCCGGTTTCCCAAGCCTTCATCTTCCATTAATAAAACGAGCTATGCTAATAACATCAGTTTGGTAAAAGGTACCTTGAATTAACGTTTTGCCTTTGATAGCCTTATTTCGTAAGGTGTCCTCTCTTGCTTCACAAAGCGTCTCCTTTTTCAAACATTCCAAAAATTGTCTCCTTTATAGTAGTTTAAATGCTTCTCAAATTAATTTTCATATGCATTCCAGTCGCCCGAGGGATTACGCAAAACTATAAAAGATAGCGGGCCGTGAAAAAAAAAGTCATAAATTTATGTTCAGGACATCGGAATCCGTCTGGTATTGTCCTTTCTGGAAATACTTTCTCCGAAAAGGCCCACACACGGGTTATTTTTTTTTTCTAAATTTATATAAATGACTCGAAGATAAGCGCATCCTTTTTGACGCCCTCGCGGCGTTTAATCTGATGTCGTCATTCGACCCTTTTGATCTCCTCGTATGCCATCTGGCGTCATGGAGCCTCCTCGAAAATAAAATCACGCCTTATTAGGACGCGGCTACTGGATCTGACCTAATCCTTGAACCCCACCGCACCTACAATTTCCTGCTAATTAACGTTTTGTACACCTTTCAGTTTCTTCAGTTTTTTCGTCTCTTTTTTTTCCTTCAGCAAGGTCGTCATTTTCCAAATTCGAACAATGTAACCGAATCGGTGAAAAGAACCGTGACTGCTCGAATACGCAATCGCAAGGTTGATTCTTAATAGGAAGAAATTTGTTTAAATCTTTCTACCACAGCAAAGAATCTCGTAAGTCTGACACGCTAGTATCAGGAGACTCCAGTTTGCTCCGTACCTTATGCTTATTTAATTGCCCAAAGGCGTATTTCTTTCTACGAAATCTTGATATCAATTTCACCGGTACCCCCCACGAAGCTACTACCGTACACCGCGTGTGCTCCTTGGGGCGTTCTTCCGACCTGTCAGTCTAGCTCCTTATACTTTTTTTTGTTTTGTTTTTTTTTTTTTCAAAATAGGTGAAAGTCTTTAACGGAGCGTACGAATCCAAAAGGACTGACAGCGGGTTTTTTCCTTATAAAATACCCCCGCAGATCGTTGTCTCATGTTAATTTCAAGAACCCTTCGCTAAACGCTTTTTTTTTCCTACTTTGAAGGATTAGAGACTTTCCACTCGACTTGATAATTCTAGTGGAAAAGTTCCGGCTTTTCGACTTATGAAGTTACGTATAAAAATTATTTTTAAACTATCGATAATTCCGGCACCTGGTGATAGTCTACTCACGGAGGTCGAGGGATCAAATTCTCACTTTTAGTTATCGGGGCACTACGGCGAAAGCGCCAATCTGGGCCCCTCAAATAGAAGTTGAAGACCGTCAAATAAACGTCCAAGTTTGGATAGCATATAAAACAATTAGGATCTCCAAATCCAACCTGAAAAAAGAAAGCGATATTTAAAAAAAAATTATAAAAAAATAGAATTTCCTAAAAAATCGAAATCCGGTGACAGTGAAAATGGTTATAAACATTAGTTTCTTATCTTAAAAGGTTTCTTTAAAAGATTGGATAAATTAAAAAATAAAAAGGAAAAGAACTTGTTTGACTACCCTCAAATTAATCATTTATTTTGAACGGCCATTTTCCCGCGGGAAAGTTGCCAATGCCAAAAAGATGAAAAGTTAATCAATTTTGATTTTTAATTGAGATAAAATTCATGAAGGCAGCGTCAGTGAGCACTTAAGCCAAGACAATCGTGAGTTTGGCCCTAACCGCCATGGCAAAATGGCGAAGCCTCTGGGCCCAAAAGCGACAAGTTACGCAGCGAGCGAATCTAAGAGATAGAAAAAGTCGTAACAATGAAAATTTACAGTTCCCATAGTCATAAAAAATAGATATAAACAAAAAGGGGGAAAATCTAGTCCTGAATGTCACAAGTTACGCAATTTGTAGAAAACCGACGACCACCCCCGAACCGAACGGCGGGCTACCCTTCCGATTCATCCGGATGACCTTTCGGAGAAAGCTAATCGCTCTTGACTTCTCACCTCTTAAAACCGTCAAAACGTTATTATGAATCGTCCGTAATCGTGGTTTTTAAAATAAAAGGATGTTTTTTTATACAAGCGGAAGAGGAATCCAAAATAGAAATAGGTTACGGAACCATCAGGAACATCGAAAATAAGAGCTATGATAAACGAAATTTCAACCTTGTCCATTTTCCAAGGAACAAACAATTTTTTTCTAAGCCGGCACAAAATAGACAACGATTAAAAAAATAAGCAAGTACTTAAAGCAATAAAAAAGAGAAAAACGCCATGACCTTAGCTAGTCGTTATAGAAAATTAGTCTTGTATTGATGACTTCGGAAGTGGAAAGAGAAAAAAAAAGTCGGATTTTTTTCTTCGGTCTTAATCACCTTGGCCTTTTGTCTTTGGCATTTCTTTCTTCTCGTTTTAAAACTAAAAGTCGGATAAACGCGGTTGGGAAATAAAATCGGCATTACAAAACGAGCGAACTAATGGGGACTAACGAAGACGAGTATAGAGAGCGATGGGCAGACAAAAAAAAATTTACTTCGGAGACACGAACGTTATGAAAGAGCTTTAAAGCACGAATGCAACATGAAAGTACCGGTTTGTAAAATGGGAAGATCAACAAAAGATTTACTACATTCTAAAGAGTAGGGTTTCAACTCTGACCTCAGATTCTCGCCTTCGCTACTATGGACTTAAGGAAATCGACATTTAACAATAGACTTTATCCAACCCAAAAAACTTAAAATTACATAAAATTCTGAAAGGTTAGGTTTATGCATGTTTCAAAATCGGCTTTGCGGTTTTTAACCATCTTCGGGTTAACGAGAGGGATGATGATCTTTCATAACAGAAGCCGTTATTTTGTTTCACGATAACGTGAGAAATTTTTTTTTCTTCTACTTTTTGAAGCAATCATATTTCGAAATTGTTCCGGACTTTCTCAAGGTCGAAGAAAGTCAGGGGACGAATGACAAAAAATAAGCGATCTTACGAAAGGTGCGAACGCCTCCTCAAGAATGCGGGCCCACCAGACAAACGGCTTTTCGCATTCTCAAAAAATGTCTTTATTTGAAAAGTGGGGAAAAACTTCTTTAAAAAAATTATATCATACATGACCATAATTTGTTGAAGTTTTTGTATTAATGATTTATTTTTGATTGGCGGAGAAATTCGCGATTTTCTTATCACTGTAGGGTCTTCAGAGGACAATGGCACCAAGACTCGTCGTCCTTGGAGAGAAAGATGAGCCGAACAAGGAAGAAGTCGAAAAAATTTATTCAAAAACCGAAATAGAGTAAAAGTTAAAAAAAAAAAAATTGTGGTCGGTCTAAAAGTTACATATACTAGACCACGTTGAAATTCTTACACAAAAGCCGTAACCTTTTTTCAATTAGATTTTTAATTTCGTAAAAAAGAAGGCTTAATCGCAATTTTATGGAAAACATATGAGGCGCTCCGGGTACGAAGGGCGAACTCGACATCGGACAAATTTTTTAACTTCCTTAAAGAAGTTATAGTGATACCCTCGACGTCGGGTTTTTGGGGAAGGGTCCTCCAGTTTTTTTTCATTTTCAGATTCTAGACCTCTTGGAGAATACACCCATATAATTTTTATGTTGAGTTCGCCATTTTTTCCCCTTTAAATACGTAAAAACCGAAACTTTAAAATGCGAATATCTCTAAACTACGTTTTGTCGAGTTTGCCCTTCGTACCCGGAGCGCCTCATATTTTAAGCCTGCGGGAAAAACCCGAGGTGCCCTTTGTGACGTCATTTCAGAGAAATTTTTTAGTGGGCATAATGCCCTTCGAGCTTGGTTACCTTCATAGTAAACACCCCTTTCTGACGTCACCTATCTCCGGAGAAATCTCTGTATGCTCTACGTCCTTCTACCCAAGTTACACCCTAGTATCGCGGGGTCACATTTCTCCAGGCAAATTTTTCCCTCAATCTGCCTGCACTTATCTCTAAAAAAATTTGCGCCGGCATAATGATATTCGAAATTACGCCCAGGTTTACTTCTTTTTATCTTTTTGCAGTCTACTGCAGCCATACATTTCCCAACCATAAACTCTCCTAAAAAAATTTTTTGCGTTTCTAGTTAAATTGGCACACCAGTAAATAAATGCGGATTTTCAACCACCATTTTAACCTTCCTTATTAGCAGCATAGCGATTTTTCAATTGATTTACAAGGCTTGAAACTTTCATTAAAAGCCTTCACGGGATGAAATAGAAGATCCTCAATCAGAATATGGGGACGAAAGCAAAATCCTTGATCGCCGAGGCCACTTTTTTCAAAGAATTCCAATATTTTTATTTTTTTAACTTCGACCAAAATGAAGAAAAGTCAACGATTGAATAACAAACGCCATTCAAATCTATTAAGACCACTCATTGTAAAAATTGCAGGTTAAATAAAGATCACAGAAGAGTGCCTTTTATGGACGTTTTTAAGCCGGTAAAGTCTTTTTTCCCTTACGTAATTCGAAATAAGAGATCGAAAAGTAGAGCGGGATGACTTCAAGCCGTGACTTCAATGTCGTCACTTTGTCGTAAAATTGTTTCGGGCCCTTCAATTTCCCACGGGTGGTCTCAAGTGGAGGAGACACAAAATTATGAAAATGTATGTACCAGTTTTCTCCTTTCCTTTTCGATGATTTCGCGAAGACCTTTTTTTGGGGATGACGTTTCTAATCTTGAGATTATCGACGATCTCGATTTTCTGGGCCTTTATCTTGTCGGATTAAAAAAAAAGGAACTTTCTTCCAAAATAAAATATCGTTTCCCATCTCCAGACCGGTCTTCCACCTGCCGATCGATTTAAATCCATGCAAAATCCATTGTTCACGGTTTATGTTCAAACATGGGAACCACACTAAAAAAAAATAACGAGGAGAGGTCTCCGAGAAAGTGGTAGCCCTGGAGTCGTTTAGATCGAGACAACGAAAGTGCACTTCTACAATTTAATTACACGTTCTTGTTTTGTTATTAATTACTTTTTTTCTTCTCTCTCTTTTTTCTTTTCCTTCTTGGTAACAAGAAGCATAAAAAGTTTATGAATCATGATTCTTCCCGATTAAAGTTTGCACAACCCATGTAATAAAAAAATTCTGCATCTTCCGTTATGGCATAAAATATAATCGTCCATAAGTCGATTTGACATAATCCGAACATAAAATAGCAAGGGAAAAAAAGTAAAAAAAAAAAAAAAATTAATTCGACATTATGGCACTAGACGTACAAAAAATCGTGAATAACTCGGATTCTACATCAGAAAAAAAATTACTGAGTGCGTAGACAACCTACATTAAGCTGAGAAAAGAAGAAAGAGTAGGAAAAAAGTTGGGCCTCCAGTGAGGATTCGAACCTACAACCTTTGGGCCACATTGCCCAACACTCTACCAGCTCTATGAAAAATTAGCTGTCTCTGTCAAAAGAGTCTTCTTCGATTCTGTATACTCATACCACAATTTTTCCTTGGCTTTTTTTAAATACTTTATTGACACTTAAAATACCTTTGTTCCCTTCTATTTTGTTTTTTAATGCAATCGAAGAAGACAGGTTGACACTGAGGTAGCCTGTATAGCCGACTGAATTCAACCCCAATGTCCACGTTACCCTGAAAACTAAATCAGAACAGTGGTGGGCATGTAACCCAAAAGTCGTAGGTTCGAATCCCGCTAGAGGCCTCACTTTTATTCTACTCTTCTCTTCTTTCCTAATTTTCTCAGTTTAATATAAAAATGATTCATTTTTCTTTTAAAAAACGCCTCTTTTGCTGTCTGGACCACTTTTTTTTTATAAACATTTTATCCTGCATACTTTCGTAGGTTGAAAATAGTCAACTTGACCATGATCCTATTTACATTTCTTAATTTGACAGTTGATTTCGCGGTTTGGTCTAGTTTATGAACTAGTTTAAAGGATAGAATGAAAAAATTAGATAAAAAAGAATTAGTTTTTAGAAAAAAAGGAAGGTCGGGAGAAGACCGGTTTTTGTATTGACAAAGAAGATTAATTATATCGATTCCAAAAAAAAATTCAAAGCCACGACTAAAAAAGGGTGTTTTCTTTCCACTATCTGGCGAATAAATGTAAATGCATAATTTTCTAGCGTAAAAATCACGCTTTCTGAAGCCTAAGATTGACATTATACAAGACATAAACCCATGAAGATCTCAAGTGTGGATCAACGCAATAAAAACATACAAACTACTTTTCTATTCGTAATTATTTAGTCTTCACATGAATTTAAGAAACTATCTCAAAAGTTGATTTTAAAAAAATTATAGAATGCCGGGGTCTACTAGTCACTTTTTCCCATATTATATTGAACAATTAAAAGAAAAAATTAATTGTTCTTTTTTTTCGATCAATTTTAAAGCAATAAAAAATCTTTGCGTAATATTATGAAGTGTAATTTTCCTGAAATGAGGGTTTTGAGGTGTTAATTGCCCTGTTTGGAAATAGGTGAAAGAAAAGAAAAAGAGGGAAATTAAAAGCGTGGAAACAATAGAACTTTACTCACGGTTAATCGGAAGGTTCCCATGGCTTTGCCCGTTGTGGGAACGAACAGGTTGCACTCTTGACTACCACTGGACTGACCTCCAAGAAAGAAGGCGCTTGAGGAGTCGCTTTCGGGGACGGGTAGGGGGGTTCTTTCGGGAGACGCGTACTCGTGAGTCTTGTTCAAAGGCTCATCCCGTAAACGCCAAGATGTACCCCACCTTTTCCGCCAGAGATTTCGATAAAATACACCAAAACCATCTCGTTCTTTTTTCTTATTCTTTAGCCTTTAAGGAAACTTTTTTTTGCATTAATTAATTGGATTTCCACTGTTTATTTGAATTTACACTCAAAAAATTTCTACAATTTCGTCGTCAATTATAGCAGATTATTTCCATATAAAAATTCTAAATTTTGAGCTAAATTGTTCAAGAATTAGCTGTTTTCTTCGCCACTCTTTCTTTGGAGAGACGCTTGCGACGTTTTTAGCTTGATTTTGAGCTTATGATTGTATGGAAACAAATTGAATGAATCCGCTCTTCACAAAAAATGACCAAAAACATCCAAAATAATGTCAATTTAGCTTCGATTGCTAGTAGAAACCTAAAATCTCTGTGGAAAGTAAGAATCAAAAATACCGTTGAGATTTTGCGGTGACCAAAATACATGATATCGTGTCTTATTATGCAGGTAAGAAAATATTAATAGGCTGGCGTATTACCTGTAATACGTCCTATTGTTCTTCGATAACAAAATATTCCCCCTTCACCACGCTTTTTTCATTTTTAAAAGATGAACCGAGTCAATTACCAAACCAGATTGAGATTAGAAGGCTTGTCTTCAGGAAAAAACATTCTATCTGACGGAACAATCGTTCTTTGAGCGGCGACTCTTCATCATAAATTATTTAAAGTAATTTTCAACTCCTTCATCTAATCTCAAGAATTACGTGAAGTTCACAAAAGGATTTTTTTTTTAGATTCTAGAATATGTAAAAATTGATGCTTGTGCAACGGCCCTCTTTTAAACGATTAATCCTTGAGTTGAACGCAAAACAGTTTTTAGTTTGCAATTTTTTTTTATTAAAAGACTAAAATCATCTACTGACCTTTCATATTGGGCAACAATAATATCGGAATTTTCTTTTTGAAATTGAGTAACTTAAAACACGAAAAGGATACAAAAGCCGATGAGATGAATTACATCATAATTAAGAGTAGCTATTCAAATATTGTTTTTAGTTCTTTAGATGCCCGACCCACTAAACTTCATGCATCACGACTCTTTTTGAGTTAAGCCATTTCATAAAATACACTCTTTATGGAAGCGGTGATGACGGAAAGTTTTTTTTTTCCGTTCCGCGATTCGCAAAGGTGTTTTTGATGTCTTCACAAGGTTTAATAACCCGTACGGATCTGATAAGATAGGCGTAGTACGTGCGCGTGTACTTTTTTCCGCGAAGTTTGACTTTCACACACACAAAAAAGAGGGATTGAAGTCACGATGGTGGATTTTGTGACGTTTATGCACACTTACGAGTGTTTTATTTTTTTTCTCAAGTCCTTTCTCCCGCGCCCATCTGCTCTCTTTCACGACATACAAATTGCACGATGTAACCGTACGGAACTCAGCATCTTTTTCCGAACGATTGTTCTTGCGTTACCTAAGCGCTCTAGAAATCAAGAGTGCACTCGTTATCTTTTCTAATCGATCGAAGAAGTTATTCAAAGGGTCGCTCGGTCCGCGTAAATGTGCCAAGGTCGTTCAGGACAGAAACTGTGACAAAACACTTCGGTTTGTCTAAAAAGAAACGTAGCCTTTATATCCGTTTGTTATGAGAAGGGACAAAAAGTTAAATGGCAAGACCCGCTGCTAGTGGATTTATTTTCCTTATGCGCTATCACGGTGACAAAATAAAGGATTACTTTTACGTTGGGGATTAAAAGATTATTTTCATGCGCAATCCCGGTGCAGCCACTTCAGTCACTTCTTGGAAGCATAATATTACCAATCAGCAGGTTTTTGTGCATTTCCTACCTCTTCCGACGAGTATTTTTACAGTATTTTCGGAAGTTTTCCTTGTTTTTTTCCATCAAGAAAAGCCCATCAAAGAATTTTCCGGCATTTATCTCGTTTTCTAAGGCGAGGATTAGACGTAAAAATCTAAATGGATATTTTATAAGGCGAAATAAGGTAGAAATTTGCGGCCCTCCCGCTATACTCAAGTAAAAATTTTTATTCGAAAAAATTCAAACATATCTTCTCACAAAACTTAATTGAAGGTTTTACGGATTCCGAATCTATTTTTTAAACGAAATTTCGATAAAAATTGGTTATCTAAAAGTTTTGTAATTTTCAATTGAAAAGGGTGAGTCGAAGAAGGCTCGGAGCTATGAATTGAGAAAAAAAAAATTGTATGTCTTTGAAACTTGATCTTTTAATTTCATTTAACTCTCTTCGTTCATCTTAGCACCAGGCATCATTCTTTGATATATGTACGTGAATATATGCTTACAGGAAGACCCAAATAGCATTTGTTACATTTACAACTTTAATATTAAATAGAAATACATATAAAAAATAAATAAAACATAGACTCTGTATACAATTACATTAAAATTAAACAAATGACTAGAAGTAACATTAAAAAAAAAAAAGGGGGGGGGGAACCGAGGAAACGAATCAGTTTTTCTTCAAGAAATGTTCCATTAAAGAATGTTCCATAATAACCCTTCTTCGCTTTTCCGAAAGTTTTCCTCGATTTTTTTAAATCTCTCTTTAACCCAGATTTTTGGGTGTTTTCCTCGATCATTCAGCTCCTCCCTTTTACCAATTTTTTAGGCTTTTCCTACCTCTTGCCCGAGAAAAATTTTTCCTTCCGATTGTCAAAAGATTTCCTCGGTTTTTGGCGGAGTAACTTCCTTAAAATCCGATTTTTGAGCGATTGCCTCTTTCTTTTGAATCAGAAAAATCTCACTAACATTCTAAATTTATGATCCATTATCATAGAAGACGCTGGAAATAGCTTCTTTAGTACCTACCAGTAATTTCTTAGCTGTCTTGAGCGTCATTGAAACCTCAGAATATTAAAACAAAAATTAAACTCAAGGGATAATAATATCGTGATTTACCACGACAGATTTTCACTTTTCTTCTCGCCCTTGAACTTTTTACAAAATGCGAAGAAGCCCTCGTGATTTCGCCATTCTATTATTTTATAGCCCGATCAATTCAAGGGGACGGACACTTTAATTTCCACTATACAAACCACCTTCTATCCAATTATATTCTAAGTTTTACATAGATCCTGATATACGTTCGATCCTTAAAGGGGAATTTTGTTACGCGACTATGGCGAAACATTGAATATAGAGTGGGTGTTCTTCTTTTTCACAGTGCACTTTGAACCTTATTTTATAGGAAAAACAGTTATAAAATTTCAAAGCTCCCACTTTCAAAATGAAAAATCGAATTGAAATAAAATTAGAATAGGCTTGGAAAGGATTTCATAAGAACGTGCCTCATCGTGATATATCATGCTCACGTGCTTTTTATTGTGAGAAATACGAGACGTTGGATTCTTGTCATTTGAAGAGATTACATCGTTCACCCAAATTGTTCCTTTCCAGTCTCTTCTGAGGGAAAAAAAAAGAAATAATTAAAACCTAATTGAATTTTTGGGACTTTCCTTTTTAAATTAGAATTTTGAAAGATCATCGACTGAATGCAGTCAAGGTTTTGATTAACATATGACAAAATCATTGTTTACGTCTAGGTAGTGTCTACTGTCTGCGAATTCCCACCTGTTTAAATATTCAGAGACGAAAATAACAAATAAAAAATTGTTAAATTGAGAAAAACAATTTTTTCTTCCCTACGGTTACGCTGGCTAAATTATCCTTGAACCTACTCAGTAAAATAAACGAGATAAAAAATTTACTGTAGGATTACGAATGTTTCAGTAGATAAGTAGAGCAAAAGCCAAACAAACTCCAAGTATCCGGAATTTCAAAAGAACTCCGCCAATCAGCCTAAACCATTATGTTAAATCAAAAGTTTCCTGCCACGGCGGTCGATTTTTTCTCCTCACGACAAAATTCTAAATTATTTTAACACCATAGCATAACCTATGCATTTATGCATAACCTATGTTTTGAACGTCTAATAGAGGTCATTAGACCACTCCTCCTGCTCAATCAAAAGCCTCAAAAGCCATCAGACCACCTCCTCCTGGCCAATCCGAAGCAATAGAGGCCATCAAACCACTCCTCCTGCTCAATCAAAAGCCTTAAAAAGCCATCAGACCACCTCCTCCTGGCCAATCCGAAGCAATAGAGGCCATCAGACCACTCCTCCTGCTCAATCAAAAGCCTTAAAATGCCATCAGACCCCCTCCTCCAGGCCAATCCGAAGCAATAGAGGCCATCAGACCACTTCTCCTGCTCAATCAAAAGCCTCAAAAGCCATCAGACCACCTCCTCCTGGCCAATCAGAATCCGTAAAGGCCATTAGACCAATCCTCCTGCTCAATCAAATGCGCAATCACGGTGTCCAATAGTTTTTACCTGTGCGAAATGTTGGAGCAGGTAAAAAAATGCGCAATCACGGTACGCCCCCATAGCCTTCCTGTCAAAAAAAGAAGAAAAATGAAGGAAGTATCTAGAGTTAAATTTTTAAAGTGAAATATCTCAGTTTCCTGAGGACCAATTAACTTGAAGTTTTCAAAACACAGGTTTTTGGTTTTAAAAATCCCTAGTTCTAGTTAAAAATAATCAGCCTTGAGTAAATTCGTGATGGTTATTTCGGAAAACAAAGTGCTTATAAGGAAGGTACCTTTAATATAAGGGGCTTAAAAAAAGATAATGGAATGAAACACTTGGAAATAATTTCCTGCTCTCATTTAAGGTCGAGAGGCTTGTCTGGAATTCGCTGCATGTCAAAGGGTCACGGCTACCATCTTTCATGGTCAAGACGTTCTTCTCGGCGTATAATTAGGTGACTGAAATCACAAATGTATTCTTCGATCTAGCCAAGTATTAAAAGAATTTCAGAAAGTTTTTTTTAGTTTCCGAAAACGTGGACGCTCAATTTTGTCGTGAGTAGTTTTCCTTAAAGAACGGTTTCTTTTCCTTAATAAAATAACAATTTCTTTTCTTTTAAAAACGCTTCCTCCATACTTGCCCTTTTCGAAGCGATCAACGACTCATTTTCTGGAATGATCGCAATTATACCAAAAAAAAGGTCGTAACACGTCGCCATTTTCACTATTACACGTGCAATTATCAATTTTAAAAAAAGAAGAGAGAATAATATCCGTTAGATAATGAGTAATTATGGTTTATCTTTACGTTCTGTATGGAAATTTTTATGACCTTCCCTCCCATCAAATGAAATTACGTAGAATTCAAAAAGAGCCGGAAAAAACCGGAGGTTATCAGAAAAGACTTTGGGAAGAAATCGAACTTATTTGAACAACGCTGCAGTGAATCATACCCGTGGGTATTTCACGTCCTGACATTTCCAGTAGTCCGGATCTTGCAAAAGAAGACGCATACGTTCGGATGTTTGAGAAGATTAGGGTTGCAAGTGAGTCGTGAGCGCCTAGGGTAGGTCTCGGGTCTTTAGACCTAGTTCATGACAGGTAAAGGGCAAACGCGAAATGCTCAAAGATCTACACGATAAACAAATTTCAAAATGCTCGCCCTTTTACCGTCCTTGAAGAGCCTTCCGGTTCATCTTCGCCCCAAAGCAAACAGGGGCGTCACTTCTAAATATTGTAATTATATTTTTCATCCTGGCGGATACCCTTGACTCTGCCCAACGCGATTCCGATGATCTGCAATTAGGAAAGAGTGAAAGGCCAAGGCTTTCTTACGAAGACACGAACAAGGGCGAAGAGCCTTTTGTCACAAAAATGAAAACGGATCTGGGCTCAATTACAATAATAAAATATGTTAATATCGTCCTATTTATTCCTATTTATAGCTTTTAGCAAAGAATATAATTATCGAGTCCACGTATTACCTGAAGACCTTTATAGTGAATTAAAATGAGAAAATTGCGTCGTCGTCCATAGATAGACGAGAGTGACAATAATGAAGTATCCAGCCACTTGACAAAGAAATCTTAAATCCCAAATTTTTAGTCGATAGCATCCTTGTAGCTTTTTTTTAACCAACGATTAGTGGTTCTTTCCTTCTCATTGCCCTTTCTGTACGAAGATCTAGTGATATAGCTGGATGATGATGGATCTAATGTCTTTGCCAGTCTACTACACAGTGAGCATGAGAACCCGCAATCAAAACTAACTGGACAAAGAAATCTTAAATCCCAAATTTAAAAGTCGATAGCATCCTTGTTGCTTTTTTTTAACCAACGATTAGTGGTTCTTTCCTTCTCATTGCCCTTTCTGTACGAAGGTCTAGTGATATAGCTGGATGATGACGGATCTATTGTCTTTGCCAGTCTACTACACAGTGAGCATGAGAACCCGCAATCCAAACTAACTGGACAAAAAAACCTTAAATCCCAAATTTTTAGTCGATAGCATACTTGTTGCTTTTTTTTAACCAACGATTAGTGGTTCTTTCCTTCTCATTGCCCTTTCTGTACGAAGGTCTAGTGATATAGCTGGATGATGACGGATCTATTGTCTTTGCCAGTCTACTACACAGTGAGCATGAGAACCCGCAATCCAAACTAACTGGACAAAGAAATCTTAAATCCCAAATTTTTAGTCGATAGCATCCTTGTTGCTTTTTTTTAACCAACGATTGGTGGTTCTTTCCTTCTCATTGCCCTTTCTGTACGAAGGTCTAGTGATATAGTTGGATGATGATGGATCTAATGTCTTTGCCAGTCTACTACACAGTGAGCATAAGAACCCGCAATCCAAACTAATCATTCAGCATTCTTCCTGGTGTGAAATGTCATCGGTTGTACTTCCGCACTGTGCTTGGAGATTAATGACACTGCAGACTGACCTACTGTAAAGGTAGGATCTAATGAAGGTTGGCTGCAGTATGTAGTGGTGTTGACTTAGTTATTCTTTGTCAGTAGAGAGATATACAGACCCAAAAGGAAGGTTTTTTTGTAACCAGATGATCCTCATTTGAAATTCATCTTTCCGTAGTCGAAAGTCGATTTTGCGCACGTACATAGTTGGGCAGTTTTAACTGAATTCGGGAACGAGGAAAGACGCGTGGAATGAATTTTAAGTGAAAAAAATAATACCTCTTTTAAACTAGAGATATAAATCAGATGTGAAAACAGGGTCTTTAATTGACATGAGGTCAATAGTGTCAATGACAAACGAAAAAGTTTTAACTCAGAAATTGGAAGGATTACGTTACCATTTCGCCCGCCGATATCTCACGCATTCCCACTTTCCAGTTTCAGGGTCATGTCGAGCCCATTTTCGACATGAAATCCACAAAATTCTTTTTCTCAAATAATTAGTTTTAATGAAAGCATTATTATAAAACATCGGTGCGGATAAAAAGGTCATCTTTGACATTTTGATGGAGGAGCGAGCGAAATACCTCGGGAGCCTGCGTTGAGCAATAGGACTTCGACGTCCATTAATTTAGAAACGATGAGTTTTTAATATCAACAAATTATATTATTCTTTCCGGGTTTAACCGTGGAGGCGTTGCAAAACGCCACTCCATGAAAAGTGTTTTATTTCACAATAGATCTTCTTCTCATGAATATAGATGGAACCCGCCTTCACACTAAACGTGCAATATTGCTTAGTGTTTCTTTTTTTATGAACAGTGACGATAATTCAGCTCCTAGAGAACTACGGCGTACGATGCCATCGCATATCCAAGAGTCTAATTTCTGAAACTTATCAACTTTCAACGAAAAAGAGCTAGGTAAAAGACTGCAGTGGAAAATTAATTAATAAATTAATAAATATGCTAAACAACCCGAATGTCATTTCCTGATTTTACGTAACTGTGGAAAACGGACAAAAAAAGACGTCAATAATACCGGAAGCCGCAGGAAATTTGATATTTCTTGAATTCCAAGTAAAAAAATATTTTTTTGTGAAAAAACAAGGGTGAAACCAAGTTTGCGGTCGAAAGCGAAAGACTTTCTTTAATATAAGCCCTCAAGTACCGCATTTTAGTGGGTCATTGAAAAGACAAGAAATGAAAAACATTTTGGGGTAAAAAAAAACTGGATTTCGTTACATCATTCAAGGTCTTCAATTTGTAAAAATTAACCAAAATTAAAAAGTCTTAAAAGGAAGAAGCCATTTTTATTTTAATTTTTACGAAATGACAAAAATGTCAAAAGAGGGCGAACAAATCGTCTAGGTTTAGAAAGAAGCCTTTTGTGTTGAAATTTTTCTCTCCCAGGATACGTAATTCCGGCATTGTTCACCCTCATTAATCTCGCCCCATTAAAATATTTTAAAACGTTTTTTTTTTTTCATTTTTCGACGACGACAAATACTTAAAAGAATTATTCAAAGATGGACGAAAACTCTTAAAAGACAGCTCTGACATAACCTCATTTTCACAAGTTTGATAACCGCTACGCAAATAGAAGTCTAGACAGTGTTTGTTCCGCTTTTATCATCAAAAGTTTATGGTTCCTCGGTAGACGAGGCCAATGAACAGGAAGAAAATTTAAATTAAAAAAATAGTATCATCCAGACATAGTAAGAAAATCAAGGGTCCAAATACATTGATAAAATTGCACACAAAAAAATTATTTTGTGACACAAAAAAGTCTCTACTGCCAACTGCAAAATCATCAGGCCTCTGACCTGTGAAGAGCATGCAGCAACACCATGTCCGTGTGCCCAGCCTCTGGAGGCTAATCAAGAGCCTGGGGCTTGATGGGAGCTCTGATCCAAAAACAAGGGCGAACAATAGACCCATTAGGGTTCGATGTTCACAAGGCCCTAAAAAGTTAATCTTAATCTTAACACCGTCCGAACTGCTTAATTCGCTACAAGTAATCCTTTTTTTTCCGTTTTTTTATGAAAAGATGAAAGGGAAAATGAAAATAATATTCTAACTGAACCATTTATTATATACACAAGGCAAAATCTCAAAATCACAGGTTTTCAGTTATTATAATCAACAAAAACAATATTTTCAACAGTTAAAGGCACATTTTTTTTAAAAACCAACACAAAAACTAAAGAAAAAACACTAAAAGTTTTGAAATGTGGGCCAAACCTTTAAGGTTTGTCAGGCCTTAGTCAGACCCTAGCTGCCTGCTGGTAGTCCCCAGTGAAATGAATTTGCTGCTGTTTGATTGCTTGTTCGACGAGGGTGAAGACCGTTGAGGAAAATCGTTGTCCTCGTGCGCTTGAAATCATGGAAATCCTCCCAGTCATATCTCCCCATGAAACGTTTTCAGGAAGAATCATCGACACATCTCCGACGATTCCTTTTTCGACGGTGATTTCAACTCGAAGATATCCATATCCTATATCATAATCTTGGCTTGCGACGAACTCTGGAGTTGTTCCGAACCTCCATTCCCAGCTTGAAAATTCATTTTTGATTTTTTCAAGTCCAGGGAACCACTCGTCTGTCGGATTGACCATTTGAAAGCCATTCTGTTGTTGAACGTGCTCCCATCCAGCATCTTTGTTCGTCAAAGGGGTCGTCCTCAAATATTGCCAGCCGACTGCAGCCATCAAATTCGGAATGGTTATATTGCTGTGAAGCTCACTCAAATTGATTGTAGGAGAAGGTGCACTTTTCGTCGCTCTTTTCCCATCAACTTCCATCCTCTATAAAAAAAAAAAATTAGTTTTATTTAAATTTATTTAATTTTCTATTACCTTATTTTTTGTTAAGGACGATTTTAACAAGTCTTTATTGGCATCAACAAGAAGCGTGCAGTGATGGTATGTCTTACCCTTGCTATTTTAGATGCAGTTCCTGAAATCTAAAAAATAAAAATAATTATTAAAAAAATATTATTTTTGTTTATTTAAAAATACTTTGTAGCTATTATCGATGAGGATATCTTCTTTTTGGTTTATTTCTGGGAAGAGGTTCCATTCCTTTTCTAAAGTTTTGGCTAAAAGAATAAGGTTGTTTTTGCGATTGTATCGTTCTTCAGGAGCAAAGAAAGTGATGTTGAGGTTGCCTTTGTCGTGGTAGACGGTTCCTCCGCCGCTGTTCCTTCTTGCGAGCGATACTCCGCTGTCGCTCAACTTTTCAGGGTCGGTTTCGCACCACGGGTTTTGATTTCGACCAATCACGACACATGGGTCATTCCTCCACAAAAGCATCACATGGTGGTGATTGAAATCGAAATTTTTATAAATCCAATCTTCCAAAGCGAGATTGCGATTTATGTCAAACGACTGAGAAATAAAAACCGACTTTTTAATGTCTTTTTCGGCGACTTTCGTACTCATCGACCGAACTGCGCGGCAAAAACTCATTCTCGAAACAAAAGCCATTTTTTAATTTGAAAGAGTCTAAAATGGTTCACTTAGAAAAAAAAAATTGAGCGGAGGATTCAAGACTGCGCTGCAATCATCGAAAGCGAGACCATATGGTTGTGAATGTCAATAGTTTGGTGAAGCCACTTCCAAGTTTGATGCAGCGTGCAAGTGCGGTGTCTGAGAGCAAGACAGTCACCAGAATCTTTTCGCATACCTCGAGGACCCTCCAGGATGAAAGTCTTTAAAAACACTGCCTATAGAAAGAAAACAACAGTCACCAACGACACTCAGGGAACCTTCAGATCAAAAAGCACAGACCACTGAGAAAAGTCTTTCATCTTTCATTCCTTCTCCCTTATATAGTAAATCAAGGAGATAGCGAAACAATAAAAACTGATAAATATTTGATTAGATGGTGTAGTGGGGACGAAAAAAAATTTCCCCCTTTCAGTGATATCGCTTTTTTATTGTCTCGGCCTTCAGACATCCTATTTAAAAATATTAAATTATTAAATTTTATAACTTACATTTTGGCTCGCAACTCAACTTATTTTTAGGGCACTGATAACGCTTAACAGCTGACTGATAAACTGATAACGAAAGACGAATGCTTGATTTCTTACCTTAAAAAAATTGGCAAAAAGAAAATTTTAAAATTTTGGTCAATATAAATAATGCTCACCATACACCAACTTTCATCAAAAAAAAATTGTCAAATTATTCAAAATATCATTTAAAAAATAACAGCTATTAATTACGTAACTAATACTTGGGATCGGCTATTTTTTAAGTGGGTACGACCTTGCATATGCCTGAACTCCATAAAATGTTTATTTTGTTCAAAAATTTTTGTAAAAACGATTATTTTCAAGAAAAAACTTTTGAATTTTTTGCATTTAAATAAATTTTGTATAAGGAAGTTTACCGCTTTCCCATTTAAATCACGGGAGAGTCACGTGTGAAACAAAGAAAAAACTAATAAAACAGTCAAGGACCCCATGGGCCAATGCTCTTCAGAAAAACAAAAATTTGGCTAGAGAAAAGCAGACATCAAACATTTGCCATTATCTCCATTTTTAGTATTATTGCTTAAAGAGTAGTATTATTGCGAGATAATTGCTTAATCATTCTTTCAATTGCGTTGCGATATTTTCAAATTTTGACTGTTTGTCCATCACCTTAAACAATCCAGCCTCTTAAATTTATTGCTAATCAAAGCCTAGTTTTAACATAAAATAAGGACCAAATATGTTAAAATTGATATTATAATACTAGGTTTTGGTCCCTCCACTTCAACGATTTTTGTAATTCGATTCAGCTTTAATACCAAATCTTCAGCAAGGTTTGCAGAAGATCTATGTCCATTCTTCTTGTCTTCCTTTCTGCCGATTCATACGATATTACTCTGTGCTTTCTGCTATCAGTGAAAAGGAGCTGCTCTCTGTATCAGCTTCTAGTATCGATCTTAAATTTCATTTTTGTTCCGCTAGGATATCTTGGCAACCACTAAGGTTATCCTTTTTCAGAAAAAATTTTCATCAAATTTTCAGGGTCTCTTTTGCTGAAAAATATCTGACAAAAATGGCATCCAGAGCGGTCGCTGCTAAATCTCCTCATTGGATGGGTAAGTCCCTGGTTGTGTATTGTGTTTAAAATTTAATCTTTTATAATTGTAGCTCCACTCAGGAAATGGGCCTATAATCTGTCAGGATTCAACAATATGGTATCAAATTATATTTTTTCGTTGTTTTATAATATTTTAACTAGACAAAATGAAGAATTAAGTTCTGAAGTTAAGAAAATCTTTAAAATCACTCCTTGAAAAGGTTCAACTTAAGATCTGGGTCTCGGTGTGCCCTAAATACATTAGTGATATGGAAACTTATTATTTCTTAAGATAAGTCCTAAGCAGACTTGGGCTATTCATATTCATAAATATGAATATCCATTAAGTATGGATCATTATGTTCCTCAAAACGTGAAAATTCACCTCGATTATACGAAATATTAAATGAAATAATTAATGTGTTTGTGATTCCCTTCAAAAAAGGAATTTCCGATTTCCCTCAGTTTTTTCAAGCTATTGAGATAAGTTTGATAACCGAATTCTGATGACACAATCCTTGATTTTCCTGCCTTTTCAGGTCGACACTAAGTCCCATATTTATAAACGTTCCTTGAAGAAATGTATTCTCAAAAACGTGAAAATCACCCTCGACCTTATTTCGTTAATGAACCCTATTTCCTTCCTTGAAGTGATCTGTCCCTTCAATAAAAGGAATCCTTCCAATTTCCCTCAGTTTTTTCAAGCTATTGAGATAAGTCTGATGACCGAATTCTGATGACACAATCCTCGATTTTCACTTAAAACCTTGCCAAAGTTAAGGAACGGAAAAGGGATGTTAAAGGCATCCTTTCCTTAACCAATCCGTTTCTTAACTTAGGCAAGGTTGAACCGAAAATCAACTTAGGTATCATCAGCCAATGAGAGTTCGATGACTTCTTAAGCTACCTCAACAGCTATCGAAAAAACTGAGCGAAATCGCAAGGATTCTTTTTATAAAGTCAATGAGAGCCCTCCTTTTGATGACTCTTAAGGTACCAATAGTTTTGATGGTTTGAATGACTAAAGAGCCCAAGATTGAGGGAATGAATAAATTTTAAATATTAGACAAGACTTTTATTGTTGAGCCTGCTAAGTATAATATGTACGAGGATAGGCATATTCGTTTTATTAAATTAACTACATTGGTGAAAGTAAAACTACATTTTGTGAAAGTAAAAAAATAACAACAAGAACAGTTAAGAAAAATTTCTCACATCCCAATATTTTATCCAAACGAACAGAAACGTACAAAAAAAACTAACACAAGATTCATGAACCATCATTACAACTGACTATAATTCAACTTTTTAGGAGTCGAATGCTTCAAGTTACCTTTTTAAAGGAAACTAATTTTTTAAGTTAAATTAAGCACGCCAAACAAAAATGCAACTTAGGACTTTTTATGTTAGAACCCTAAACTAGCAAAGTACAATCTATAAAGCAAACATCGAAAGAAAATTCCAAAGCGAACTACCAATCAGTTCAGTATCAAATAATTTTAAAAAATAAAAGCTTAAGATTTTTTTAATCACTCTTTGGTATAATATTAATGCACAAATATGGACTTAAATAATTTAATAGGAAAAAATAATACATAGAAACTAATACATATTAACAAATGATTCTTTACAATCTATATATCACAAAATAGGTACTAAAAAATGAATAAGAGAATGGAGAAACACAAAAACCGGCAAAATGTTGAGAAAAAATTTAGAATTCTTTATGGTTTTGGAAAGATTATTTGGTGTTAGTCGGAAGGTCGATTGTTTGGCTATCAAGGCTGTAACCTGCGATGCTGTCTGGGCTTTGAAGCGAAATTGAGTTGTCGACCAATCCTTTGCTGTCAAACTGAGTCGAGTCGTAGACGTTGTTGCCCTAAAATGTGAAATAGTTAAATATGATGCTCAACGGATAAGTTTTTATACTATACAGAAATGAGTATTAAAATGCATATTTAGTTAACTTTTTAAATTTTTTATAGCAAAGGAATTGGTCAAAAAGGATTTTCCTTTCAAAAAGGACATCAAACTGATTAGGGTTGTAGCGATACTTCCGATATCGGAATATCGATATTTTCTTTGATATATCGGTTCATCCGATATTTTCCTTCCGATATATCGGTTCATCCGATATTCTCCTTCCGATATATCGGTTCATCCGATATTCTCCTTCCGATATATCGGTTCATCCAATATTTTCCTTGCGATATATCGGTTCATCCGATATTCTCCTTGGAACCGATATTCTCCTCCGATATATCCGTTCATCCAATATTTTCCTCCAGATATATCCGTTCATCCGATATTTTCCTTCCGATATATCGGTTCATCCGATATTTTGAAAAATATCGTATCGGATAAAATATCGGAAGGAAGGCCATATCGAATCAACCCTAAAACTGATAATAGCTATGATTCCCAAACTTTTAAGCAAGTGGACCCCTTTTACCAGTCAAAGTGTCTAAAGCCGGCCTTACAGGATCGGTTTTTGACGGAAAACCCGATCGTCTGAGGGCAAAAACCGTCGGTTAGGACGGCGGATAAAAAATCTGTTTTGAACAGAAAATAAACCCGTCGGTTTGGAACGATGACTGGGAAACCACAATTTTACTAGAACTTTAGGAGTTTCCCAAAAATTTTTTCAGAAGGATACACCCTATTTTCACGAATTTTCTTCAATTATTACCAACCCTATTTTTACCAAACTTTCAGAAGTTTTAGTTGGTTTTTTTTAAGTAAAAACCTAATTTGGGGATTTCTTGAGTTACCAGGTTTTTTGACAGGTAAAAGGGGTCTACATGCAAAAAAGTTTGGTTATCCCTGATGTCTTCTTGACGAGAACTATGAGCCGATTCAAAACCGACAGTTTCCCCACCACTTTCCGTCCGTTTTACCCAATGAAAAGAGCAAACTTTTCATCAGTTAAAACCGACAGTTTCCCCCACCATTTCAGTCCGTTTTACCCGACGATTTGGAACAACGAAAAAACCGATAGTGTAAGGCCGGCTTAGGGGACCCCATTTACCTTATTTAGTTTGAACGCCTTTAGAATTTGGATGTGTGGCTAACTTTTATGGGACAAATCAATGGTTTTGACTGAAAACCCTTATTTCATATTATCACTAACCAAATTTACTGAGATTTTGGTAAAATAAAAATTTTAGCCAAAGGCTCGTAAATTTTGACAAGAAAACTTATGGATGTGACCAAAATGTAAACTTTACTAAATGTAGAACAAGACTAATTGTGTATACAGTAAACAGATCACACAATATCTACCTGATAAATATAATCCGAATCTGTTTTTAAAGAAGAAACGAGTGCTGGTGTGGTAGAGACACGATGTCATCTTCCATTCCATCATCAACTTGTGCCTTATAAGAAAACATAATACTTGGTTGAGAAACTCTGAAAATAAATAAATTACAGATTAAAATTGTGAAAAAGGGAAGAAAAAATTGTGTAAGAGCCCCACAATTCTCGTTTCATCCCTCCCAAATCTTGGGTTTCACTTTTTCTATTTTTCAATGTTTAAGTTCTATTTACCAAATTGTATGTATTTGATAAAATTGATGAAAAAAAAAGAAAAACCTTTTACCCGAAAAATTCGCTCAGAAATGTGTGGTAGACGAGAGGAGTGAAAAGAGTGAAATACAAATACGTCGTCACATCGACCACGCACAATCCTTCTTTCACTGAATAAAGTAGAAGGCCACTTCCGACCGACTGAGTCAAATTTAATAACACTAACATCATTATGTACACATAAAATGACTTCTTGCCTAAAATTAAAATCTTAAATTAGACACCAAATTGGTTATGAAAATGTCTACTTACTTGGCAAAGCCAATCTTTCACGAAGTCTAGTCCAAGGCAATATGAGAATTGAGATATAAATCTGGAAAGAAAAGAAAATTAGGCTCTGAAAGATAGTCATCTTTTATAAACAGAAAATGTCAGTCATATCAAGGGAGGGCCATAGATTTAAAGCTTTTTTTTATGACCATTTCCTTAAAAATGGAGTAGATCTGACTTTTTATGGTTCAGTAGAAAGCACAGTACTCTCGATTATCCGCCGGCGGATCATCCGCGGTGTTTTTTGTCTTATTGGGTCTTTTTTTTTTTTTTAATTTTTATCATTTGAAAAGTTAGATGTTAGGAGGCATAACAAAGGGTGTTTTTTCCTCAATTGTGCCAGCCATGAGAACTTGCTGGAAAACGTATGAATTAGAATTTTAAGAACTCCCCACACCTCTACCTCCTTCCCCGCTTCTTTTTCCTCTCCCGGCAGTTCCGAAAACCTTCGTACATAACCTGCATTGTATTGTAAATAAACCTTTTTAACTTATTTTTGAGTTGACCTTTGCATTTGCGGATTATCCGCGAAATTGGCTTATCCGCGGTGGCCGTGCCAGCCATTACCGCTGATAATCGGGAGTCTACTGTACTGGTTTGAAGAGCTTCCAACGAAAACTTCCTTAAAGAGAAGCATCTATATAGGAGGGGGAAGTATAACGGAGGGGAAGTAAGCAGAGAACTTTTTAAAATTTCAAACAGACATATCTCCGCCATTTTTTCGAAATTCAAAAATCGTCCCCCTTACATTCTTCTTCACCGGCTAAAGAAATCTGTGTGAAACTTTGGTGAAAATCGGATGGAAAAAAATGCTACGGCCGGCCAGAACCAGAGACAAAGTTGAGATCGGTAAAGATCAATATTCGATTTGACCCTCCGGGGTCTGGAAGACCCTTCCCCAAAAACCCGACATGGAGGGTATCACAATAACTTCTTTAAGGAAGTGAAAATCTTAATCATTCATCAATATGCAACACTTACTATGGTGAAAACGATAGAAGAAATAAACCAGAAGAGCATCCCACCGTGTCCGAACAAACTGAAATCTTTTCCATGGACTTTGAAATTATTGTCAGGATTGAGGACTTCAAGAGTGGCTTGAGAAGTAGAAAAAGCTAACGATATCATCGACGTAGCCAACAAAACGTGTCTTATACTACTCCTTGAATCTAAATGACCTAAAAATAAAAATAAAAAAGATTTTTAAAATTCATGAATTAAACGGTATCCCAATCAAGATAAGCAATTGGCTTTCTGAGCTGAATCGCAAAAATGAAGAATTTACCTGCGATACCAACAATATGACACTACAAAAGGTCAAATTGAGTTGTTTGGCATGAAATTTTATATTTATAATAAGAAATTTGAACATACCACATGCCAGGCCAAAGACAACGACACTTATTTCTGTTGAAAGAAGAAAAAACCGCACTGTGACCCACAAAATGGTATCAACGTATCCTCCGACCACCTCAGTAGCATTAACAGACATAGATACTATACAACGTAGAAGACTTATCACCACATTTGTAACAACCTAAAAAATAATAATAAATAATATCGATTCGATTTTATACTCACAAGTCCATAAAATGCCATAAAAATAGGACTAGAAGTAGCTCGCAGTTTGAGCCGGGCTCGGTTAAATCTGACAGCGAGAAATATGAGGAAAATCATGTTTGGTACAAACATTAACAAGTCCCATATCTGGATTCTGAAACAACAATAAATTCAAATGAATGCTATAATCAAAAGAATTTTCATTTTTAAGTTAAGTAAAGTGATTTTAGCATGAATAGGCATTATTTTGCTAGAGGTAGGCGAGGAAGAACGATTGCTGGATAGAATCAGTAGAAAAAGAGGGAGAAAAAAAAAGTGAATATCGCAACACATTCCTCAAAGGCCTCCCCAAGAATTGTATTATCTAACTTATCAAAGCCCCATCTGTAGACAAGTATCATCATGTATTAGGTGTACAAAATGAAACTCAGCCACAGGGTAAATTTGAATTTTGTAGATTTTAGCCGAGTTTCATTTTGTACACCCAATAGATGTGTATGCTAAATAGTAGGAACGATTATTGTGAGTCTAGAGGACGATTTTGGTGATTCTTAGGAAAAGTGACAAGATGTCCAAAATTCTACAGAGGGACGCCATGAAATAAACAAGAGCTTCTGGTATCGGAAATCGACGACTAAATCCTTAAACCTGGTAAAAAAGGTGTTGAACGCTGAAAAGTCTGTTTCAACAGCAAGAAATCAAGGAAAACTATCAAAATGCCTGATAAAACTGGTTTTGCTAGACCAAAAATCGAAGAAAACGGCTCAAAACTCAGGATGTTTAACGCTGGAGCTTTACAATCTAGGTGTGTTTCAGAGGAAGGCTGCCAAAAGTCTCTTTTCTCTCAATGTGGGACATTTGGTCATCCTCTACAAGATCAGGGGACAACGGGACACAACCCAAAGCGAGACGTATGATCACTTTTGGGGAAAGATTATTGTGAGACTTGGGGACAATTATCGCAAGTTTAATGGCTGACTACCGACTGCGCCGAAGTGACTACCTGGATTGAAAAATATTTCCAACTGCGCCGGGAGTCCTTCAGATAATCTTTTGGGCTCTAAGCCTATGACCAACTGCGCCGAACAAAATAAATAAACAATAGAGGTATCTAACGAGCATATCCTAGCGAGAGGAAAAAAATTAACCCCCTAGAGGTATCCAACGAGCGCATCCAACGCTACCGTGTTCCTAGATTCCTTAGGTACAGTCATTTTTTTTTTTTTTTTTTTTTCATATTTAATCATTAAATAAATAATTTCGGCGCAGTTGGTATCGGTAATGACAGCGGATTAGGGGTACCCTTGGAGTCCCGGCGCAGTTGGCCTTTTTTCGGCGCAGTTGGTATCGGTAATGACAGCGGATTAGGGGTACCCTTGGAGCCCCGGCGCAGTTGGATAGAGCCCAGTTTAATCACTGTCGAGCCCAGCCCCCCTGTTTTTAAATATGCCAGTACGACCGTGATGTAATCATCTCACAAGAAGAGGGGATCAAATCCGCTGGTAGTGTAGTGTAGAGAAATTTATTGTTTTTGATAAGCTGGAAGGCTTAGAGAGGGCTGGTTAGAGCAAAAGTTGAAGATTAAAAATCTATGAAAGGGCAGACCTTTGCTGCAATCCGAACCTTACAGTGATAGTGAGAGCCTCTTTGAATTTCTCTTAGCATTAGTTCTTACCTAGAATTTGGTATTTCGATGTACAAAACGAGTTTGCAAAAAGGCTCTTCCTCGTTAGGAAGAGTGTGGGTCCCATTTGAAGGTAGAGTCGATGCAAAAAGGGTCGAACTCGTCGGGCCCGATAATTGGGATGAGAGGACCATCGCTTCCCGTCGACGAGGGAAGAGAGAAAGTCCGCGATCCGAACTGCGAAGGTACGAGGGAAACTACTCCGAGCCGAGGCCTCCACCTTGTCGACTACATGGAATCGACGACTCAAAAACAGTTTCTTTTTTATCGCGATTTCTTCCAAGTCTAAGTAGAAAAAATGATACAAAAATTCGATTTGAGCTTACAATACGGTTCAACGTCGGATTTCAAAACGGATTCGATTGACTTTGTTTATTTGGGTCAGCTGTTATTGAAAACAGAAAAAGCGGACTGAGGCCGCCACTCAGCGGAGCGGAGTCGAGTTAACAGAGTGTGACATAGCTCATAAGGCGGGATGACCAAATCAACGAATTACCTACAACTAAGCACAAAAGATTTTTCGCCGTGGTATTCTTCAATTTCAAGAATTTAGATTTAAATTAGCAAAGTTTTTAAACTGCGCGTGCTCCCGCCAACTTGGAAAATCTATACTGGTCAACGTACTAATCGGGGAAAACCTTGAGGAAACTGCGCTTCGCTTTCCTTTTTTCACCTTTCAATTCCTATTTTTTCTTTGAGTGGGGGATGCGAAGAAGGCCGCGCCTGGTGTGTAGGTGGGGCTCCTGGGCTCATTTTCGTACAATTTCTTTTTAATTTCCCTAGTACCTACCAAAAGTACTGGTTTGAAGAGCTTCCAACGAAAACTTCCTTAAAGAGAAGTATCTATATAGGAGGGGGAAGTATAACGGAGTGGGAAGTATGTGGAAGGAGAAGTATAACGGAGGGGGAAGTATATGGAAGGGGAAGTATAACGGAGTCGGAAGTATATGGGAGGGGTAGTATAACGGAGGGGGAAGTATAAGGGAAGGAAAGTATAACGGAAGGGGATGTATAAGGGAGGGAAAGTATAAAGGAAAATTTTCCAAGTTCTTTTTTTCGAAATTTTTCCAAGTGTCAAGGTAGAAATAATGGACTCTTTGGCCTAGGGTGTAAAGGGTGGAAGTGCGAAATTTCTCCCTACTAAAAAAAAAATTAATAATTAAAAGGTGGCAATTTTTTTACACCAAAAATTCTTAAAAAAATAAGGAGTAATTGGTGAAAATTTGGTGAAAATCGGACCAACGGTTCGGCCGCAGCGAATTTTTTAAAATTTCAAACCGACATATCTCCGCCATTTTTTCGAAATTCAAAAATCGCTCCCCTTACATTCTTCTTCACCGGATAAAGAAATTTGAGTGAAATCGGATGAAAAGTTTGGCCGTAAAGTGTTCCGGAAAAATGCTACGGCCGGCCGGAACCACAGACAAAGTTGAGATCGGTAAAGATCAATATTCATTTGATCCTCCGGGGTCTGGAAAACCCCTCCCGAAAAACCCGACGTGGAGGGTATCACAATAACTTCTTTGAGGAAGTTAATACTCACCATAACTTGCAAAAGACTGCTAGCCAGGAACAATTTTTGGGCTACACTTGTATGCAAACTACCGGCTGGGTTCTTATTTACTATGCAGGCTACCGCTAAGCCTCGCCTCTAGTGTGCGATTGACTTTTTAGCTTTTAATAAATAAACAAATAAAAAGGATTTTTATGCGTTTTCATTGGTTTTCCCATGTTGAAAGACCGAGAAATTTTTTTAAGAAGAAAATGGCGTTTTCTTATTTGAACAGTTCGGGTGTTCCAATTTTAAAAACTTTTTGCAGGGCTTTAGTTTTGTTGGCAGTCAGAGAATTCCATTTTGTGCTGATCGTACGGATGCAGCATTTTTAAGAACAAGTGCTGAATCAGGGCAAACGCTCAAGTGTACACGCTTAACTTTCTCACACTAATTTGAATCGCCATCATTATAATGAAACATGAAATAAATATTTATTAGAACATAGAACTTTTAGAATAGAATAGAAAAAATAAATAGAATAGAAAAATTAGGAACGATTTTCAGGTACAAGAGTTGGAGCATTAGGGGGTTATTCTTTGTCTTCTTTTTCTTTGTTGTATTCGACAAGTGCCTGAACTAACTCCGACATTGGTTTCATGATGTTTGATCGTTTCGCTCGACATTTGGGGCAGAACCATGTTCCTTTGGGTCCCTTATTTATACCAACGCATGGATAATGGAACCATTCCCAGGGACAGATCTCGTTGTCGCACATGACCATGTAGCCATAAGAGACGTTTTTGCAAAAGCAATAAAGCGGCTCGGAGCAGCCTGGAAGTGGTTTTGGTATGAATGGATTTACATCTTCAATGTCCTCATCGTCTTCTTCCTTGTAAGAACGTCGTACTGGTGTTCCGTTAGTCTTTCCGGCCATAGTCCTCGATCTTGTTTGAATTTGGTACGGGCTTTCTTGAGGGATCGGCTTCCCATAGCGAAAGGGCTTTTCGTTCTTTACTGTAGTCTTCACTCTGCTTCTGCTTCTAGAGCGACTTGGCTTCTTTCTCGGGGTTTTCTCCTTTGCCTCCGGTTCAGCTAAAGATTCTAATAGTAAATAGGTTTTAGGTGTAAAATGTGAATTATACCGAGAGTACTCCTTGGTATATATTTGTACACTCTCAAGTGGCCATAATCCTTTTTAGTTTCTTTATATAAACGTTCTATTTCGCTCGAGTATGTTGCCGAAGGACAATTTTGTGGCTGATCGAAGCTGTTCGAATTCTTTGCACCCGAATTCGAAGGTTCGACGAGTGTCACTTGCCCTGCCAAAGTAAATAAGTCTTTAATTTAAAAAATAAATAAAAAATACCAGTTTCCGGTAGGATTTTGAACATATTCAAATTCATAGAATCCTCAGGATTGACATAAATGATATTGTTATCAACCCTCGTGTATTCTGATGGGTAATCGGACCTTTTGTCATTTTCAGGAGTGAAATCAATGATTTTAACCTCTTGATTTTTGCTTTTGATTTCATTTAACAGTTTCTTCGCCTGTTCTTCCAATAGCAACGTACTGTTTGATTCAATAAACTCAGAATCTAAAAGGAAATTTTAATTATAGGGTCTTTGAAAATATATACTTCGTTTGATCATTCCTTGTACGATTTTGTACACTCTCAATGCGAGAAAAGCTCTGGGGCCAAGTTGAAGGACACTGTAGCCTTCATCTTCCTTTACTGAAGGTTTCTCATCATTTTCAACCTTCACACAAGCGATTTCTGTTAGGTCTCCTGGAGGATTCTCAGGTTTTCCGCAATCAATGTCTAAAAGAATATCAGTTAGTGTAATTATGGAATTGCAAACTTACCAAAATCTTCCTTCTTATCTACTGACTGGTTATCACTTTCGGAAGCTTCTCGAGGGCATTGATTTGAAACATCTTTTTCTTTTGAAAGTCTTGCTCGTTTGCTCGACCTGAGTTCCATCGACAAAGGGATCTCAATCTGAGGAATTGCACGTTTGGCCCTGGTTTTTTTGGATATTTGGGCTGCCCTTCTTCCTAATTCAGAAATTCATTTAAAACGATTACTAAATTCCCAAAAATACAAACTTTTTGGCTGATTACGCCTGTTGCCCGCTGCTGGCTGTGCTTTTACAGTGCTTATTTGTTCGATTACTTTGAAATGAGCTTCCTTTACGGGCCCCGAAGGTGCCTTAAATACCTCAGATTCTTCCAATTTTAATTCTAAACATTATTTAGTGTTCTACTAATACATTATTAAATGCACATACTTTCTTGAGACGCTCTGTTCATTGCTTGTAGCTCTAGAAGTGATTGTTTGCTCGTACTTGGCCGCGGCTCTTGAACGTTTAAGGAAGTATTTTTTCCTGGTTCATAACCACATTGAAACGCTTTGGACTTTTCGACTTTGGATTCTAAAAATTAAGTTATAGTGATAGAATTTTAACTCTACAAATGTCACACTTTCTTGTTGCTTGTACATATTTATGACCGTTTTTAGCTCTAGTAAATCTCGTTCGGTCATGAAAGGCTGCGATTTCATCATTTCAATGAGGTCCTGTAGTAGCTTACTCAGGTTTTGCTGCGGCTCTTTGACTTCCTCAACTTTTCTTTTTTCCAAAGGATACTCAAACTCTGGCCTTGACTCTAAACACAATCGGAAATGCAAAACAGAATTTTGACATTGAAGTAACATTTGTCATATACCTTCTTTTTCTTGAGGTTTTCTTGTCATTTCTTTAAGCTCTTCTTGTGCATGCTTGTTCATGCTTGGCTGTGGTTCTTTAAATTTCGATAAGCTCACATTTCTTTCTCTCAGCGGGTGCTGAAAAACTTTCAAATTCGCAGAATCTTTAAAAAAAATTAATAAAAATTAGTGGATATCTAAATATATAATTGTGATATACTTTGTTGACGGTTGTACTGGTCGTTTATTGCTTGTATCTCTTGTAGTGCTGGTTCGCTCGTGCTTTCCTTCAGTTTTTGAACTTTCAAGACACTCACCTTTCCAGATTTCAAAGAATGTTCAAAATCATTAGGTCTCAAATTCGCAGAATCTTAAAAAATAAATAAAAATTAGTGTAGAGAGGGGAGATCTGAATATATTTTGGTGATATACTTTGGTGCAAGTTGTTCATGGCTCGCAGCTCTTGGTCATTGCTGGTGCTTGCCCTTGGTTGTTGTATTTTCAAAATACTTTCCCATCCCGAGTTCAAATTATGCTGATGATCCACAGACTTCAAATTCGCAGAACCTTAAAAAAAGATAGCGTAGGAGGTGAAATCTGAATATATTTTGGTGATATACTTTGGTGCAAGTCGTTCATTGCTCGTAGCTCTTGTAACGCTTCTCGGCTAGTGCTCGGCTGATGGTCCATAGGTTTCAAAGTCGCAGAACCTTAAAAAAAGAAAAGTAGAGAGAGGAGATCTGAATATATTTTGGTGATATACTTTGGTGCAAGTCGTTCATTGCTCGTAGCTCTTGTAACGCTTCTGGCTAGTGCTCGGCTGATGGTCCATAGGTTTCAAAGTCGCAGAACCTTAAAAAAGAAAAGTAGAGAGAGGAGATCTGAATATATTTTGGTGATATACTTTGGTGCAAGTCGTTCATTGCTCGTAGCTCTTGTAACGCTTCTTGGCTAGTGCTCGGCTGAGGTTCCATTATTTTTAAATGATTGGAAAACCCCTTACGCTCTGCGGGTTTGAATTCTAACAATAGGATTATGATTATAGAGTCTTAAATATGAATCTCAACTTACTTTTTTGCACCTTTTCCTTACTGTTTGTGGCTTGTAGCTCTTTCAGGGCTTGTTGCTTGTGTTTGGTGTTGATTTTCCCTTGCAAAGGATATCCTTTGGCTTTGGCTTCGGCCAATTTGAATTCTAAACATTTATGAATACAGAATCTTAAATATTTAAATCTTAACATACTTTCTTTCAGCCTTTCCAAATTTCCTGGGTTTGGTAGCACAAGTGCTGGCTCGTTGGTTCCTGGTTGCGACCTTATCAATTGCGGAATTTCTTTAATTACATGCCTGTCTTGTGAATCCGAGAGACCTTTAGATTATGAACACAAATGAGTTTAAAATTAGTAAACATTTGAGGTTAGTTGAAAACTTAATTTTGATTGAAATTTTAAGATACCAGAGAAATTCTTGTTCTCTTCAACTTTACACGGTACCAGCCTGACATATTCTTCGTCAATTTCTTCAACTAATACGAGGGTTTGGTCTTTTCTTCTTTCCATATTCTCGAGTCATTCACGAGCGGCACCTCGTATCTATGATGGCTCGGCAAAATCGAATAACGCTCGAGGTTCTACTACGGTTACAATGGAGATTGCGAAAATAAGATTTATGAACTCTCCTTTTCTTCTAGATTGTTTCGTTGATATATAGAATAATTAAATAATAAATAATTACCTTCACTTTTTATTTTATCACGCTGTCCAAATTTCAGCCGAAGTCGTACTTCCTTCCAAAATGGCTTCGCAGTCTTCGCCTTTTTTCAGAGCCAATCACAATTCATCCCAGTGCTTGAATCGAGATACATCATTTTCCTTATTTAAAAAAAGAACTATTATAAATTTTAATCAACTTTTATTTTGAGCTTATAATGAGATAATGTAATATTATCAGATTCGTTTTAAGCCTTTTTTCAATTGTTTTTACATTGTCTGTATTCTAGATCTAGTGACCACTGACCGAGCATACGTCAGCCATTCATGATGTCAGCTAACTCCGCTTAGTTCTAAACATCCACCGCTTGGAGTCCTGCTGTCTCTGAAACTTGTTTTCCCCATAAAATAAACTATTTTACCCTCGCCCCAAAAAGAAGTGAAATTAAAAAAAATGAGTCTCTTCGGTCGATAGTAACGGATTTTAGCGCAAAAAAACGCTAAAATTTGATTTTTTTTAAGTTGTCAGAAAAGTTAAAGAGGATGTAGAAGGGCCTTATTTTATAGGCCTTCTACGAGGTTCTTTTAGGTTGTATGTTGTGTGGGAGTTTATTGTAGGCTACGATTTTCAGGTTATTTATTGGGAGTTTGGAATAGGATCGGACGAAGAAGGATATTACTTTCTATTTTTTCATAAGGTTTAAGATGTAATGTACCTCCATTAAGATATTAGTGTAAGCCGCATCTACCGTTTCGTTAGGGCCTTTGATGTTAACATTTTAGCTATAGTATTGATGAATATATTTTCAAATCTTTTGCGCTTTTTTTTTCTGAAAAATTTTTAAGTTCTTTTTTTTCGAAAATTTTTCTAAGTGTCAAGATAGAAATATTGGGTTCTTTGGCCTACGGATGTGCCTCTCGTAATGTGTAGAAGAATGAAATTTCTCCCTACTAAAAAAAAAAATAATTAATAAAAAGTGGCAATTTTTTACACCGAAATTGTTTAAAAATATAAGGAGTAATTGGTGAAAATTTGGTGAAAATAGGACCAACGGTCCGGCCGCAGCGAATTTTTTAAAATTTCAAGCAGCCATATCTCCGCCATTTTTTCGAAATTCAATTGAAAAATTTTTCGTCCACAACTATTTACTTAAAAGATAATTAAATATTTTTAAGGTCATATAAAAATAAATAAAAAACATTGTGATTCAAAATATTTATTTTGACCTCATCGAAGAGGGTGTGGAAAAAAAAACAGCTATCTGTAAGTCGCCATTGATGGTAGCCACGTAATACATAAAACATATTAAGTTATCACAATATACCATATTTTATTAACCAGCTATCACAGATCATTAAAATAAAATGAATAATAATAAGTATTGTAACAACTCGCATTACTTATAGTAAAATAATTTTTATCAACCATAATCGGTTTTTTTATTGAACTTATTGCACAAATTTGGTAACAATACTAAGTAAATCCATCAACATAAAAATAGCAATGCCCATTAACATTAATATTAGGAAAAAAACTAATTGAAATTCTAATTACCACAAAACAATCTTAATCTATTATAATACATAATTGTTTATCAATTCTATGTTTATCAACAGGCACAAAAATTATAAAATAGTTTTTTTTAAATCAGTATAACCTCACATTAAGTGAGAGAATTTAATTATGAAAAAAAAATTTGTGCCTGCGTGAGGCTTAACCGAAGGTCCTCTAATAGTATCACATCTCAAGTTATCCAATGAAATATTCCGTATAGCAGGCACACCTTAATTCCTTTGAAGATACAAGCCCAAATAAACCAACTAAAATTTAAAATAGCTTTTATAAAATTATGCAAAAATACTTTTTTTTCATTCAAATATTTGGTAAGTGCAATAAAAGTTATAAAAAAATTCAGTTCGGACTGCTTTTTCATTCAAACCTGATAAAAACTATTTAAATAAAAAATACTGTGTGTGACGGAATAGATTATTAATATTTAGAAAAGCTTACAATCAAAATATTTGATTTTATTTATCTCTCCTCATTTTATCACGATGAGTATAAAATACCCTTTAGTCAAGCCAGTAGTTTCAAAAGGTATAATTGTTGGCTGTATAAGATGCAAAAATAAGTTTTTTGAGTAATAATGTACAAGTATACGTGAATTATTAGCAAATCCAAGAGGGGTGGGGATGTATATATACAGGGTGCTTTAAATACGCTCAGGTCTCGTACGAGGAAACAAAGTAGTACTATATCATTTACAAAATCAAAGATTCAGAAGGCAACAATCTTTAATGGGGAAAAAAGGGAAGAGAATGTAAAGTACGGTAAAACCTAAGAATCCGGAGGGACCTGAATTTTTTTTCCTTAAACCCAGATTTCCTTACAACCAAGTTCTATGAGTCAAAAATTCCTTATAAAGAGGTAAGAAATTAATGATAAAAATTTTGTAAAAAATGTTGTTGCAGTTGTTTAAAAGAAGAGGCTCAAGATTGCCCCAAATGTGATCAGTTCATAAAAAAAAAGTAGCCAAATCGCAGAAAAAGAAGGCTTAAAGGTTAAATGTTGCATTTAATTTGCCAAGAATTTACCCCTTTTTAGTGGTTTTCTCATAGAAGCCTGAGGAAAATTATTTTGAAACTTTTCATACATTAAAACATAGGTTAATAATAATTACTATACACACAGCAACGAAATGGACAAAGCCAAATCTACCTGCCACTGCAACAAATTTTAAGTTTCACTGATATTGCAGTAAGCATTCAAAAAATAAACCTAATTATTAATAAATGCCTTTTCTTGCATAACAATAAAATAGTAATAAGTCTTATGAAATATAGTAGCACCATTTGAACCACTAAAAAGCGTGGTAGGTACTGAGATCCTTCAATTTAGAAACTTACACTTCGCTCTATCTTCATAACATTCTAAATTTTTTTTTCATAAATAATAATTATTATTATTGTTCATGCAGTTTATAAAATACTAAAATACAGCATATTCTGATGTCAATTGTTAACCAAAGAATACACTTTTTTTAAAAATTGGTTCTTGAAGTTTTTAGCACAACCATTTTCATGACAATCGTAGTATTTTTTTTTAAATGAAAAGATTTGTCATGGATAAAATTGACATCTTTAAAAAAATTGTTTAAATAATCTTATCAATACAGTAGAACCTATCTAATCCATCATCAAGGACCCAGGAGTGTGGTCGGAACGCAAAAAAGGTAGGATTCTCCGAAGAAGTCTCCAAATACGTTAAAAAATAGTCATCCATCCTATTCATTTTTTGGAGAAATTTTTGTCGCACTAAAAACTCCGCTGTTTTCACGAAAATCGAGGGGTCATATTACTCAAGAGTGATATCCAAGGGTGGATTAGAGGAGTTCTACTGTAATATCAATGATCACCACATCACCACTAAAAACATATATTTGGTATAAAAAAAGGAATGTTTTTCTTTCATCTTGGGAGGAAAAAATAGAATTCTAAGTACCCATTACGCTTCGTGGTCATCATTAATGCTAATGAGCGATTCCCTCTGTTCCAACTCTGCATCTGACAATCTGAAAAAAAAATGTTATGTTCTAAAATACTAAATAAAACTATACCTACCTTGTTTCTTGTTTAGAGATTTTCTTACAGAGTTGAAAGAGTGGGTCGTTATTGTCTGAGTGGAGAAGGAAGGTGACGAATATGAAAGAGGCTATGACTGGGATCGATCCGATATAGAAAAAAGTCGAATAAGCGACTGTAGAAAGCGCCATGTCCGCCAGCATTGAAAGCGGAATCGTAAGGCTGAGCGCTAACGTCGCAATTAATGATGACGTCAAAACACATCCCCTGAAAAGAAATTCACAGAATAACATTGTTGTCATCGTCTTCAACTTTAGAACTCACCATAGCCAAAGAACTTCAGACAGGACCGTCCCTATAAGTCCATTAATAATCAAACAAGTCCATTGATGCTTATTTGGCCACTCAAAAGACTCCCATTTGCAATAGTGCAAGAGGAAAAACGTGGGCCATAATAACAGAAAATTAAAAAGACCAACGAATCCTGAAAATAATTTAAAATTAATGTGTTAATCAATAATGATTTATACCGAAAAAAATGGGTATTTCCATTTTATCATCATTGTCAATGAGCCGACGAAGGAAGACTAGATAGGAAGCGTAGAAAAAGGCGCTTACGATGGAAAGTATGATTCCCAAAGATAGATTTAATTCAAATCTTGAATTCGAAAGGCTCACCAGTACCTAAAGAAAAAAATCAAGATTTTAATTATTTTTGGACACTGAAGCCTAACGGCTTTAGGCTGCCTTACACGATCGGTTTTTCCGTCAGTTTTGGCCCGACGGTTTGACCCGTCACAAACTGACGGAAAACCCGATCGTCTAAGGGCGAAAACCGTCGGTTCGGACGGCGGATAAAAAATCTGTCTTGAACAGAAAATGGTTTGGAACGATGACTGGGAAACCACATTTTTACTAGAACTTAAGAAGTTTTCCTAGATTTTTTTTTAGAAGGATACACCCTATTTTCATGAATTTTCCTCAATTTTTACCAACCCTAATTTTACCAAACTTTCAGAAGTTTAAGTTGGTTTTTTTTTAAGTAAAAACCCCATTTTATACAGGATTTCTTGAGTTACTAGGTTTTTTTGACGGGTAAAAGGGGTCTACATGCAATTGGTTATCCCTGATGTCTTCTTGACGAGGAATATGAGCTGATTCAAAACCGACAGTTTCCCCCACCATTTTCGGTCCGTTTACCCGACGGTTTGGAACGACGAAAAAACCGATCGTGTAAGGCCGGCTTAAGAAGTAGAATTAATAATTATAGCGTTAACCATTTCGAGCACGCAACTATAGTTGCCATTCGCGCTTTTCGTTTGGAGACCGTAGGCGACTTTAGTTGCCCAGCGGCGCCAGCAGGAAGCCTCTCAAAAAATGTAATACCTTCGCTTCCAGTGGTGCTAGCGACATGCAAAAACTGGCAATCTGTTGGGGAAGAAATGAACTACGTGATGATCGCATCACTCGTCGCTTTCTGTGCTTTGCTGGGCGCTGGGAGCGGTCGGGGAGAAGTGAGGGGCAAAGAGAGGGGAAATGCGCCAGTAGCGCAGCGAATCCGGCGTCAGACGCGGTCTCGAAAGGGTTAAAGGAAACAAAACGGAAAGTTAAAACTTTCGAGAGCTAACAATCTTTCTAGAATGTCTATGTTTTCTTACCAAGCCAAAAACGCTGAATACAACTGCAACGAATTTTGAGAGTGTGAACTTGTCTGCAGGACTTGACGGGAAAATGGCTGCCAAGAGAAGAGTAAAGAGCGATGACGATGATGAAAGTAATGCGACTGAACTCGCTTCTGTGTAAGCCAGCGCCGCTTGGAATGTGTAGTTAGCAACAAACCACTAAACAAATAAAGGATACCTGATTAAAAAAAGATTCAAATGGCTGTTTGATAATTTAATGCCCAAAGCACAAGCATATTTGCTGTCTAATTATGCTTAAAGAATAGGATTACTTACAAGAAGACAAAAAGAGAAAGCAATTTTGGCGACTTGCTCTATCGAGAGTCGATTGGCAGCCCTTTTTGCAAGGTGACCAGCTTTGATGCTAGCATGGTATGAGAGTCTTGCCCAAAAAGCATCACTCGCATTTGTCTCAGACATATGGCGCACCTGAAATCATTACAAAAAGATTATGCTTGTTGGATAGTAGACCCAAATTTTAAGAGCTATATTTTTACCTCAGCGAGTTTACAGAATTTGACTGCTTTATGAAGGGAGGGGTCATCGCTTTCCGAGCTGGAACATTTCTCTGCCTTTTCACCCCATTTAAGAGGAACATAAGTCGGAGGGCTCTGGAAAAACATATTTTTATTTTTGGTAGGCATCATTTAATTTTATAAAAGTAAAAAATCTAGATAACTTACCAAACTCCCAGTATCGTCAGCAGCAAGAACAGGTTCCTCTTCAGGCTCGGCTTCTGTTTCCAGTTGCTGGAGAAAAAAAAAATTCTGGTAAGAGACAAGAAATGTTTTAAAACTTACTGTATATTTTGGAGTTTTATTTATGTAGTCTTTCCAGGGAGGGTAGAAACAAAGGCCAAGAAGATACAGTGTGAACATTGAAGTTTTAACATAAGTGCTAAAGAAGGGCTTCTCAAACGACTCTTGTTGATAGATATACTGAAAAAATAAAAATTACAAAATTACAGTTCAGTGTAACAGGCCTCTTACTCCTCGGGGTACTATGAATAAACAAGAGGTTTAAAGGGTTTTTTTTTTGGACAAAAGACTGTGAAGAAACGTCCAGAAACTGTTGGCTGAAAGAAACCAAGCAAAGACAGGCACCGCTGACTAAAAAGTTTGGGTATCCCTGTCATAAATAGAGCATGAAAGAGGCACTGAAAGCATCCTCAAAAAAGATGAGCAGTACCATATGGACCACTGGTCAGAAACGCATAAATCCCAGCTTCAAATGACTAGCAGCGAACGATGGCCATTGCTGATACAGCAAGAAAAACAGTTACAGTACATTGAAACCAAAATTCTGCTGAGTGCATTGGGACTGTTTTGGTTTTGCCATGTGAGCACACTTTGGCCCAATCTCAGAAAGCGCTGTTTATTGGGGAAAAAAGAACTTTCAAAAAGATTCAATGAAATTAGGTACAGATGAAAGAGAATGAAGCCTCTTCAAAAAAGATGAGCAGTACCATATGGACCACTGGTCAGAAACGCATAAATACCAGCTTCAAATGACTAGCAGAGAACATACGATGGCAATTGCTGATACAGCAAGAAAAACAGTCACAGTACATTGAAACCAAAGTTCTGCTGAGTGCATTGGGACTGTTTCGGTAGAGTTTTGCCCGTTGAGCACATTTTGGCCCATTCTCAGGAAGCATTGTTTATTGGGGAAAAAAGAACTTTCAAAAAGATTCAATGAAATTAGGTACACATGAAAGAGACTGAAGCCTCTTCAAAAAAGATGAGCAGTACCATATGGACCACTGGTCAGAAACGCATAAATTCCAGCTTCAAATGACTAGCAGCGAACATATGATGGCCATTGCTGATACAGCAAGAAAAACAGTTACAGCACATTGAAACCAAAGTTCTGCAGAGTGCATAGGGACTGTTTCGGTTTTGCCATGTGAGCAGATTGCTAATTCTGGCCTCATTTCAGAAAGCGCTGTTTATTGGGGAAAATAAGAAGCGTCAAAAAGATGAAATTAGGTACACATAACGAGGGGACTTGTAAGAAGAGCCGGGTAGGGAAAATGAGTACGGCGTTCCTTTATTACCTTGGTGAGTTCTGAAGAGCAGACCCAGATGATGTCGACTAGAAGAAGAAGGAAAAGGCCGAGGAAGAGCCTCCGCGGTTTATTTATCATTCCTGGTAGGAAAGGGAGTGAGGTACTCCCTTATCGATCACGAAAACGCAACATCTGCACCTTCGCTTTAACATAAAACATGAACAAAACTGAAAAAAATATTTAATTTTCAGGAAAATCTTTCATTGTGAACTTTTCAAGTTCGATCGGGGCGAAAATCGAAGGGTTAAGGGACTCTCCTCAACGCAAACAGCTGTCCAGTATCATGTTTATAGCTGAGGGCGGGACGGCGGGAGGTGAGGAGCCCAATAACTTCCAAGTTAACAGCTGCTAAGCTAATTTTAACACAGAGTCTACAGGTGAAGTAGCATCTTCAAACTACCTGATTTATTTTAACTCGATCAAATGTAAATTTTAAACACAATTTAAAGAGGACAAACTTTTAAATTATAAGTTATCACGAAATATTAGATTGCCTCAAAAGTCAGCTCGTAAGAGCGTGGGAATTCCACTCACTCTGTCAAACTTTTGAACTACTTACTTTTATGCGATTTTTTCAAATTTCTTAAAATATTACATATACAACTTTTTCTTTTCTTTTTAAAAAGACAACACTGTGGGCCTTATCAGTTGGCAGTGACAGTTGTTCACTTATCAACCAGGGTTATCCACCTTGTCAAGCGTAAACAAGTTTTTTTATTTCTTTTTATTGCAATAAAATATTCATAGCTACAGTAAATGTTTTAGTTTTTTTTAATCTTTCAATATGCAAATTACTCTACCCAAGCCAGTTGATGAATATGAAAAGAAATGTCTGAGAGATCAATGGACCGAGTACAGCGAGGTTTATCTGACTGAAGAGAGTCTCTCGAATCATTCGAACGTTGTTTTACAGGTAAGTTGAAGGTGCTATCAGTAATAACTCTAATGACTTCTTATAATTCTCAAGGGTAGATTAGGTTGTTGTTGGCCTGTGTGTACATCACCTTATGGGGTCTATTTTATTTCCTATGGGTCTATGCGCTATATTTTCTCATTTTTAGCTTTCCATTTACCCCCAGGCTTTTATTGCCATCAATAGCCTCGTTGAATATTTCAATTTACTGGGTTTTCCTCCCCTAAGCACATACGGGGTGTCCGGAAACACATAGCACCTGAGAGAGCGTTAAAAAGTGGTTTTATGAAAAAAAAAAGTTTAATATAATTCCCCCCTTAATTTAAATCAAAGAATTTGATGGTGTAGTTTAAAATGCGTTTAGATGTACAGGGTGCCCCCAACAGAACGTTCGTTACTTCAAATGAAAACCCCTATTTTTTATTCTACACAAAATTTCAAGTTGATTTGACTATTAATATGATCATTTTTGACAATTTTAAAAATTTCAAATTTTATCGTTTTTCGCGCTAAAATCCGTTAAAATCGACCTAAGAGACTCATTTTTTTAAATTCCATTTCTTTTTGTCCGAAGGTTCCACCGCAAATTCAAGCTTCTTCGCAGTCTGTATCATGATGTCGACGCTGACGGCCTTTTTTCAAATTAGAACCCAAATTTCTTAGTTCAGAAAGGAAAAGTAGCGATTTTTATCGGCATTTTTCTTTTTGATGTACAACTACAAAAGAAGATGTTGCTCTTTCAAAAATTATGGTCTGAAAGAATAATTCCTTTAAAAAAACCGCTAATTTTCATTGGGGTTCTTACTTGAAAAAAGGCCATTAGCGAAAGTGATACAGTATGCGAAGATGTTTGAATTTGTAATAGTTGGAATCTTCACAAAGAAGTGGTATTTTAAAAAAGAGTCTCTTAGGTTGATTTTAACGGATTTTAGTGCGAAAAACGATAAACTTTGACATTTTTTAGTGCAAAAAAACTATAAAATTTGACATTTTTAATGCGAAAAACTATAAAATTTGACATTTTTTAGTGCGAAAAAGGATAAAATTTGACATTTGTTAGTGCGAAAAACGATAAAATTTGACATTTTTTAGTGCATAAAACTATAAAATTTGACATTTTTTAATGCAAAAAACTATAAAATTTGACATTTTTTTAGTGCGAAAAACTATAAAATTTGACTTTTTTTTTTTTTTTTTTTTTTTTTTTTTTTTATTTCATTATATACAAATTAATTACAATTATGGTCCAGCCAGGAAATTTTCCTTCCTATCGGCTGGTTCCATTTATCTACAACTATTTTTTATTTTACAATTTCTCTTTTTTATTTATCACTATTTACATTATGTATTTGCAGTCCTTGTCTCGGTGGCCGAGCTTTTCTATTCCCTTTTTTTACTTTATTGGATTGCTACCTATTCAACATTCAACTTATGAATTAAAAATTTAACAACTTCTTTTTTGTTTCCTTTGTTTTTTCCTTTTTAATAACTTTTGGGGAAGACAGTTCCATATTTTTGTTGCAATGTACTTCGACATTCTCTCTCCGTATACATTATGTACAAGTGGCAAAATGTACTTTTTATTTTCTCTTGTTCTATCACTTTTTTTTCTTCTAATATGTCTTTGTACTTAGACCAAAAAAAAAAATAACCTTTAAAAAATAAAACTGTCTAGGCCCAAGTGTTTCACATATTTCTAAATTCATTTTGAAATCCTTCTTATTTGTTATCATTTTTAACGTTTTTTCCTGGCTCTCTCTTATCACTTCGAGATTGCTTTTTGCTGCGCTTCCATAGCATTCCACCCCATATCTTATTAAGGATTCGAAAATTGCCTTATAAATGCAAATCAACGTATTTTTTGGCACATACCATTTCAGGTTATAGATTTTTGCCTTCGCAACTCTTAGTTTTTTATTTAGTACCTTAATATGTGGGGTCCAAATCATTTTTTCATCTAATACAACCCCCAAATACCTGAATTCTCTCACCACCCCCAATTTATCACAATTACATAATATATTCTCTTTCACCAAGCACTCACAGCCATGACAAATTATTAGTGGTGACTCCACTTCCTTCATCTGGGGTGTCCTGAACACCATAACCACCGTTTTTTTCCCATTTATCACCAGTTCCATATCATGGGCCCATTTTGACAACCGATTCATACATTCCTGGGCCTTTTTCAATGCCTCTTGAGGATCTCTATGCCACGTTAAAAAGGCAGAGTCATCTGCATAGAAGAAGGCTTCATCTGCCCCTATGGCCCTATTGATATCATTTGTATAAATATTATAAAATTTCGGTCCTAATGTACTTCCCTGGGGTACTCCTTTATTCATCATCATCATTTTACTTTCAATCTCACCCACCCTTACAATAACTTTCCTCTCTTTCAAATAACTTTCAAACAATTTTCCTAAATTCCCTGATATTCCCATAACTTTCAATTGCTTTAATAATTTTTTATGGTTAATGGTCTCGAACGCTTTAGAGAAGTCCACAAATACACTGACAACATAGATGTTTTTATTCAGTTTAGAATTTATAGTTTCACAAAATTGTAATAATAAATTTTCAGTTCCTCTGTTTTTCCTATAGGCAAACTGCCTCTCATTTAATATTTTCTCATCTTCCAGAAATTCATTTAATCTATTGTCAATGTATTTTTCTATTATTTTATTAACTACAGGCAAGATATTTATTGGTCTGTAGTTTCTATACTCTCCTCCTTTACCTCCCTTGAATATTGGCCTAATAATCGATATTTTTAAACCCTTTGGATAAATGCCTGTATCAATCATTCTATTTATTAAAACCCTAATGACTTTCGCAAATAATTTAGAATTTAACTGTAAATCTATTATTCTTATTCCGTCGTATCCAGGAGCCTTTTTACTTAAGGAATTAATTATTTTCTCTATCTCCTCATCCCCAGCATGACTTAAGTTAAATTGTTTAACTCTTTTTCCAACTATATCATTCCCAAGCTTATTAGTACAAACATGACTAATTTTTTGCAACTCATTATAAATAGTTTTCAGAAAATTTTCTGCTATTTCCTTTTCACTTATATTTTTAAAACTACTTATAATTTTTTGGTCAACATCCATTTTCTTTTTTTGTCCCATAAGTTCATTTATTGTTTCCCATACTGTTCTTAGTGTTTTGTTAATGCAAAAAACTATAAAATTTGACATTTTTAGTGCGAAAAACTATAAAATTTGACATTTTTAGTGCGAAAAACTATAAAATTTGACATTTTAAATGCGAAAAACTATAAAATTTGACATTTTTAGTGCGAAAAACTATAAAATTTGACATTTTTTAGTGCAAAGAACTACCTATAAAATTTGACATTTTTTAGTGCAAAAAACGATAAAATTTGACATTTGTTAGTGCAAAAAACGATAAAATTTGACATTTTTAATGCAAAAAACTATAAAATTTGACATTTTTAGTGCGAAAAACTATAAAATTTGACATTTTAAATGCGAAAAACTATAAAATTTGACATTTTTAGTGCGAAAAACTATAAAATTTGACATTTTTTAGTGCAAAGAACTACCTATAAAATTTGACATTTTTTAGTGCAAAAAACGATAAAATTTGACATTTGTTAGTGCGAAAAACGATAAAATTTGACATTTTTAATGCAAAAAACTATAAAATTTGACATTTTTAGTGCGAAAAACTATAAAATTTGACATTTTTTAATGCAAAAAACTATAAAATTTGACATTTTTAGTGCAAAAAAATATAAAATTTGACATTTTTTAGTGCGAAAAACGATAAAATTCAAATCAACTTGAAATTTGGTGTACCTAGATTACGAATCTGAAATAAATAAAAAAGGGTTTCTCATTTGAAATAACGAAGTTCTGTGAGGGTATCACAATAACTTCTTTAAGGAAGTTAAAATTTTTCAAGATACCAGATAAAATCCGTTTCTTTTTTTTTTCTGCTTTTCTCCCACAGGGTGAATCAACGACAAAGCAATAAAAGCTTACATTTAATTTAATTCATAATATTTTATGTTTATGTGTATTTTATTACTTGTTCAGGAGTTAAATGGAGCTTTAACCAATTGGTCGTACATAACGGGAAATGTTCCTAATAACGTCGACAAGCTATTATTCAAAAAACTTCAAAGAAAAATGGTTTGTACTTCCTACCTTACCTTTAATTTTATTAATATTTACATTTCAGGGAACTTTAAGTCTGTATGAAAAAGAGCTCTACATTCACCTCTCTAGATGGTTTAGTTCTATGCAAGCAGTGACAAACAGTGGGAAAGAAGAGCCTGTTTTGTTCAGCCGTTCCCTCCTGTATTGATTTAATAAAATAATTATAAAATAAAAGTATCAATTAAAAAAGCTATCATATTTTTTTTTTATTGTGATGTCTTCAGGATCCTTCTAGGAGTTATGATTATTTAAAGAATTTCCTTCTTTTTACAAAACCTGTGAAATATTTCCCTCAACTTTTTTTTACTTTCTTTCCATTTGGGACCACTGTTAAATTTTCACTATACAGGGTTCTTTACCGATCTCAACTTTGTCTGTGGTTCCGGAACACTTTACGGCAACGGTTTTTAACCGATTTTCACCAAATCTTCCTTAGTCGGAGAACAAGAATGTAACGAGGGCGATTTATGAATTTCCAAAAAATGGCGGTGATATGTCTGTTTGAAATTTTAAAAAATTAGCCGCGGCCGAACCGTTAATCCGATTTTAACCAATTACTCCTTATATTTTTTAAGAATTTTTGGAGTAAAAAAATTGCCACTTTTTAATTATTATTATTTTTTTAGTAGGGAGAAATTTCATACTTCTACCCATTACGAGAGACACATCCCTAGGCCAAAGAGCCCATTATTTCTACCTTGACCCATAGAAAAATTTTCGACAAAAAACGGAAAAATTTTTGAAAAAAAACTTAGAAAATTTTTGGAAAATTTTATTTTATGTGTTATACTACCCCTCACTTAAACTTCCCCCTCCCATATACTTCCCCTCACTTATACTTCCCCTCCCATATACTTCCCACTCCGTTATACTTCCCCCTCCTATATAGATACTTCTCTTTAAGGAAGTTTTCGTTGGAAGCTCTTCAAACCAGTACTTTTTTCTCTTTTGAGATCAGTAAAAAAAATTGAAGGAATTTTCCCTCAAGGAAGAAATCAATCAACTTAATAAAAACAGTTTATTGGTCATGTATGAACTAAAAAAAAAAAAAAATTGAACAAAAAGTAAAACACGTAACACAAAATCAAGTGCGAAGGTTGAATGACGTGAACAGACGCGTAGAAGCTTAAAAATTCATGAGCAATACACTTATATCCCTATCCAGAAATGGAGCCTCATCTTAGCACCAAGAAAAAAAAAGAAAAATATTAAATAAATATATAGAATAAATAGTGAACAAAACATGAAAACATTAATTAAAAAGTTACAATTTACACAAACATAAATTTAAAATAATTATAATAAAACAATGAGATCGAATCATAAGTACATATTATTTCAATTTTTGAGGATGTAAATCTGGATTAGAGTTGATATCCATAGCGAGCACGTATGCTTAAGACCAGCTCCTCGTTCATTTCGACAAACTGTGAACAAATTACCTTTTACGTTAATTAATTAATAACAAAAAAAGCCTAAACTGCATTAAATAAAAACTAGGGTGAAATATGCGGAAGAAGGAACATACCGTACACTTCTTAGAGGTTAGAGCTGGTTGGTTTCCTTCAAAGAATCTCTCCCTTCCCACAGAGAATGAAGGAATGTTGTATTTTAGACAGGTTAACAATATTTTTAAGTTCTTCTCCTTTTTTAATCTCTTCTTAAGTCTTATAAATTGTGAATTACTTACGGAAAATAAAAATTGTTTATGTGGTATCGAGAGTTCCTTAAAAGGGGTCTAACAGAGTTTGGCACATTCATATTTATAAAACCTTTTTTTTTTTTTTTTTTTTTTTTTTTTTTTTTTTTTTTTTTTTTTTTTTTTTTTTTTTTTTTTTTTTTTATCGGAAATTAAAAAACATAATATGAATATTTAGAAATTATGATTTTTTTATTAGTTTAAATTATGTTAATTTTATTAAAATTCTCTAACTTTTTCAACGAATTTCTAGATTTTATGAATGTACCGGGTGTCCGGAAACACATGGTAGACATCTGGGAGAGCGCTAAAAAGTGGTTTTATGAAAAAAATTTAAATGTAAACCCCCCTTAATTTAAATCAAAGAATTTGATGTTAAATGCGTTTAGATCAGTGATTCTCAACGGGGGCGGTACCGCCCCCCTGGGGGCGCTGGGAAGTTACTGGGGAGCGTTAGCGTGAGTCCTTTTGTTTTAATTTAATTTTTATTAATGGGAAAAAAATTTTGTTCCAAAAAAAAAAGGCCTACCTATAACAAAATCATTCTTTGTTTTATTTTGAGGCGCTTGAGATACTAAACCAACATGACCGCCAAGTATTGCGGGTTTAGTATGACTAAAGAAAACTTGAGGAGAGATGAACCGCCCGTGCTCACGTTTTCAAGCTCCCCTTGGCGGCGTCGCGAAATGCTTGTTTACAGTTAATATATTAATCAGTGATTACTGATAAGTTAGGGCGCAGGCAGGCTTCAAAAAGGTTGAGAAAAACTGGTTTAGATATACAGGGTGCCCCCTACAGAACCTAACTTCTTTATTTCAAATTGACTACAAGTCATATGAATAGTCAAATCAACTTGAAATTTTGCGTAGAAATAAAAAATAGGGGTTCTCATTTGAAATAACGACTAAACACACTAATAAACACATTTTAAACTAAACCATAAAATTCTTTGATTTAAATTAAGGGGGTTTACATTTAACTTTTTTTTTCAGAAAACCACTTTTTAACGCTCTCTCAGACTATGTGTTTCCGGACACCCCGTATATAATAATTCATACTCGTATTCGTAATTCCTCGATTTATTAATACATTCATGTTCATAAATATGACGCCAAACTCAGATTACTACTTTTATGCTGATTTTACCTACTTTTTCATGGCATTCACTAACCGAATTACTTTTGAAATGTAAATAATTTGATTTTTTAAATATTCAAAGCTACTCATCAAAATGGGCTACGTTTTTAAGTTAAAACTACTCGTGGGTGAGTTTTTCGATCATTTGAAAGAGGGAATCCAAAATGTTGCTTTATTTCTGATGGTATAATTTAATAAAATGCTCCATAGAGTGTGTAGCCAAAAAACGTTTCTATTTTTGAAAGTTAAGATTTCCTCTTTGAAATGTCGTCTATATCCAAGCAGAACCTATTTAAAAATGCCTAATCCTCTCTCTCCCTTTTTTTTTTCCATGCGTGTAAATTTTCTGAGCTTTTGATCTTAAAAAGTGAGCATCTTTAAGCATACCTGCATTGAAGAAAACCATTGATGTAAAAAGTGTATTTTAAAGTAAAGAAGAAGAAAAAAGGCTGGAAGGTGAAAAAGAAGATGAGTGAAATTGTCTAAAAGCCTTGACTAAGGGAGAAACAGAAATGGGTTGTTTTAAATATTCCCCCCATCATCTAAGGATTCAACTGAAAAAGACAAAAAACTCTTTCATCTTCAACTTCACAATCATAAATCCATTAAAAACAATTTGTCCAAAAAGAATTTAATTCGTATTAATTTTTTTTCTTTTCATTCTAAACATGTTAGAGGTAAAAATGACAAATTTTGTAATCATTTTATTTAAAAGAATGAAATGAAAAACCGAAATGCACAAAACGAAAAGAAAAATTAACAAAGAAGCACTTTTCATACTAGAGAAACAAAAAAAGAACTACTCAAAGTAGGTAACACAGAACTACCTACTTATTAAACAAAACCCAATATTCTAAAACTTGGATTATTAGTTAATCGGTGTAACTTTTTTCTTTTACATAATATTTGCTTTATAAACAACTTTGGCCGAGAGTCACAATTATACAATAACACTAGAGAACACCTTTAAGACATATATAGCTCAATGGTAAAGTAATGATGGTATAATTTTGAGCACCTAACACTTATATAATAATATACCTATTTATTATACAGAATGAGTTGTTACAATTGGCACTGGGGTTATTAGGAAAAAAAAGTACACCTTGCCAAAGGGGGAAAAAAACTAAGTTTCTTGGTACATCCTTTCGCTTCCCTTTAAGTTGAGCCAAAATTTCCTCCTATGGAGAAAAGAATAATTTGAACAAGTGGGGTTCCTCGTTCAGTCTGACAGGGCTACAGCCTCTGTTTTTTTGACTTGCTTCTCTTGACAGTCTTTTATTCAACCTTTTCCACAAATCGGGCCCACTTCTCACACTCAGTCTTACAGGGCCATTTTTCTAAAGCACATTTCGAAGTTATACCTGAGAAGTACCGCGGAGTTTTATTGAACATGAAATTTGGTTTTTTGTACATAAAATGAAGATTCGCAGACAAAAAACAACAAATAATTTGCCTATAATTTAAAAATCAGTACAATTTTATTCTTAGATGTAACACTCATGAGCTTAATTTGGGACTAATTATACTGAAATTTTTAAGGCATTGATTATTATAGTACTTTTAACAATACACAGATTTATTCACAGAAACATAGAATCGGAATAGAAATAAGAAAAGCGATGAGGAGAGGAAAGAAAAAGGAGATCAAGAAAAACGAGGTTTTAAAGAATTTAGAAAAAAACTGAAGATGGAAAAATCAGTTATTTTGAAAAATAAGATTTCGATTTTTTTTAAAGAATATTTTATGCTTCATGTTCCTCATCGCTCCTGATTCCATGTGGAAAAACACACATTTATGGTTCCAATAAGTTTAAAAAATTGCGTCTAGAATAGAAGTTTGCCTTTTTCAGTCTAATTTGTATACACATGTATAAACATACTAAATTTTATTGTATTTATCTTTTCTTTTTGTTCTTATGAAACCTACGGCCCTAAAATAAAATATCACAATATCGGAGTAAATTGGGAGGTAAATTTAATGTTGAAATTGGGCGACCTTTGCTAACAAGCTTGTTATATACAAACTAATTTAATATATTATCACAATATGCTCATAATGTTTAAAATATTGAGGAAATAGTAGATTTGATAAAATCTAAGGGAAAATTAATTTAGATAAACTAATAGTGCTTAAAATGGGGCGATAAATGGTCGGGAGGTTTTTCTGAACTGAAGAGAAATCATTAGGTCGAAAGTGAATAACACTTTTTAAAGTAATAGAATTAAAAATTTTCAAATATTTTTTTTCTCCTAATATGTTGATGTTTTTAAAGCTTATTGTTTATTTTTAGCCAAAATCTGAGAATACGTCGATTTTCTGAAAAGTATCCCTTCTTCCCTTAAGCTGCTTTTCTTGGATTAGGAGTAAAATAAAGCTACTCTGTTGGATATTGATTTTATAATGTCGGAAAGGAAATCCAGAGTTCAAAAATAAAAAGTTCAAAAAAACCAAACTTTTAATAAAAACTATTATCATTATATCGGAGTAAATTAAATTATCTCGCCTGATTTTACAAGATCTACCCTGTATGAATAAAATTTAAAAGAAGGATCCTCCTGAGTCCCCTTTCCCGCCATTCGCTGAGAAAAAAAAAGTTCATCCCAACCCAACATTTATTGCCATAAATTCTTTGATTTCCATAAGCAGAAATGTTAATATCAACAATTTATCCAATAAATACAGCTATAATCCCAAACAGCTCTATTGATTATAATAACAAATAGATATATATTATCATAATTATACTATTAAAAAATAACCAATGTCACTCGGGTTATTGAATAAAATTTTTCCCAGAATGTACTATTTTCTAAGATAATATTTAATTTAAATGTTGTATGCGCTCGACTTTTTGAAAAATACAGTCGACTAGCGCTTGTGATATGGAGGCGGCCATATGTAGGTGAGGATTTACTCATGTCTGTAAAGCCGTGGCGATCTGTAAACATACCCAACAAAAGGGGATGAGTAGATGTCAATAATTATTTTATGTCCTTAAAAGAAAATGAGAGCAACAACAGCAGTCAGAATTGAAAAATCCAATTTTAAAATAAAAGGGAGTAAAAAACTTTTTCGACCTTCTCCATTTTTCATCCATGGGTTAAGGAGCCTTTCCTAAATGTTAAAAAGAAATAAAACATGAGAGCTAAAATGTCAAATGATTTTTATTTATAATGCTAAGTTGCACATTAACACCTCACTTGAAATCGGGCAGAAAACTTCATAAAACATAAATTCAAATGAAAAATTTACAATGAGGAAAAAAAACAATGGTAACTAAGGTGTGAGTCGTACAATTTTCCTATTCAAAGCAGCACAGATAAAAATACCTTCGGTTTCTTTCATTTAAGCTTTTTTTTGTGTATAAATTAAATAAGAACACACATCTTTTTTTTAAAAACTAGAGGTCGGGAGACTCAAAAAAGCACCAGAAAATGTTTAATTTCGTTCGGTTTTCAAGAATGAAGAAAAGTGTTTTCATCCAAGAACATAAAAAATCAAATAAAACAATATAAAAGGAGAATTTAATTCAAAAATATTGTTCTCTGACAATAAATGGAGCCCAACATCAGAGATGGTCATAATTGTAATTATAATCATGATTATAATTGCACTTTTTTGTATTATGATTAGTGATTACAATTTTTTTTAAAATATTTTGAGAAAATTATTTTTTATTTTTTTAATTTGCCGAGAAAATCATATTGTTTTTTTATAATTTTTTAAGAAAATCGTAATTTTTTGAGAAGTACCTAGTAAGTATTGTAAATAATCACCATGATCAAACCCCCAGCAAATTTGTTGTTTAAGGGGAAGAGTAAAAAACTGGTGATTCAGCAACTCTACAGCAGCTCAGCAACTTATCAGGTGAGACCGGAATGTTAAAACGTTTACAAGGATGGACCTCAAATTAAAATGTACGATTAATTAAAATTATGCGATCATTTCACCTGATTGGTGAAAATGATAAGCCAAAATTGGAACACAGTTAATGAATGTTGCCTTCGGGAAAAATTAAAAGCAGTAAAATCCAATCAAAATTGAACAAAAGTTCGGTCTTTGTTGACTCCCCTACCGAACAAATTCAAGAAATGATAACATTTTATAAAATAATATCAAAACAGAAATAGACACCGACGACACAAAACAAAATATGCAGTTAAATAATGAAGCAATTTAAAAATAAAGCAATTAATAAAATAAAGGAAAACGACCAGCTCGTGGAGTTGAATGACTGCGCTAACCTATTAAGTACAGTGAAGAAGCATTCGTAACGAGGATTGGTCCCGATAGAACTTAAGACATGATTTATGATGAAATGGCACAACATGAGATGATGATTTTTTGTTTCAATTAATACAATTATTTACCTCTCGGTGGATGGCGACAAGATCTTGAATTTTGGCCGCGAACTGCCCATTGAGAGCTTCGAGGACTCTTTGCTGTGTTTTGTGAGTAGCGAGGGCGGTTTCGAGCTGCGCTTGCGCGAGCGAGACACCTGCCTGAAGCTCGGCGTTTTCTTGCTGGAGAGTCTGAAAAAAAAGTTGAGAAATATTTTCAGGTTATTTTTTGCCGCTTACCCTGCAGCGGTCTTCAGCGGGCTGTTTCCCACTAGAGAGTCTCTTAAGCTCCTCGTCTTTGGTTTCCAATTCGGCTTCCAGTGTTTCCACTCGGAGGCGGAGACTCGCCAACTCTTTACGGAGCTCCACCGCCGCTTCCGTTCCACCTTCACAAAAATTTTATCAGCACAAAAAGAAATATTATGAACCTACCCTTAGCAGCTTCTAACTCGATATACTTGGTTTTAAGCCGTTGATTTTCTTCTTTATATGAATGAAGTTGTCTTTTCCATTCATCTACATTAGCAGTACTTTCTTGAAGGGCACTAGTTAATCGAAGATTATTATTTTTTAAAGTCGCTAACTCTACTTCCCATTTTTTAGCGTTTGCAGAACTAAAATTAAAAAATATAGTACAGCATGATTACTTCAAAATATCTTACCTATGAGCTAGGGCAAGTTTAAGCCTGTCGTTTTCATACTTTAACTGGACTTCAGAAGAAGATGTGGGTCCAGGGGCTGGGGATTTAGCTTCAGGAGGCTGATGCTTTGGGCTTTCACTAGGCTAAAATGAAATAAATTTTAAAGGAGACTCAGATTATTTAACCTACTGGAATGGGAACACTTGTACGATGATGGGCTCCTTCATCTGAGGATGTCGTCGGAGCAGGTGAGGTGCACGATGGTTGCAAAGAGGGAGGGTCGAGCAAGGGGCCAGCGTCGCTCAATGCTCCTCCACTTGCTCTCGACGTGATCGGACTCGCGTTTGCGCTCGTCACAGGAGTCGTCGAGTTAGTACCATTAGCAAATCTGTTATTTACCGACCGTGTAGCCTCTTTAACTTCTTGAAACTGTTCTATGAACTATACAACATAATTAATAATTTTTTTTCTTTTGTTTTTAGATGTTACTTTGTTAGCTCAGCCTCAGATGAGAATCCTAAGCCATAAACAGTATTCGCACGTATGTCAGACCACTGGCCAAACTTCTGTGATGTCTTAGTAAACGTCATACTTGGTGTGATAGTACTATTAATGACAGCCTAAAATTTCAAAAATATTTTGATTAAATAAATAAAGGGATATTCGATTTCTTACCTTGGAGCCATCAACACTGATGATTCGGTAGAGGCTCCTTGAGGAATCGTAGAAGAAAGAGACACTGACGGCGGAGGCCGATGCTGGAATCCAAGACTTCTTCGTCTTCGGATCGATATGAAAAACATGAGCCTTACACGTGAAAATCGGCTGCTCCCTAAAAAAAATTAAATTATATTTAAAAATTAGGGGTAAGTGAGCAAATGAAAAAGAAAAAAAATGGTACAGGGAACAGAAAAAGAGGGATTCTCCAAAAATCGACAAAAACACCGGAAAATTTTGAAGAAGACTCCCAAATTTTTGAGGCTAAGAGAACGAGGAAATCACCACACATCAGGCATAAAACGTAAATCAAATTCTCGGGGTTCTGTCCCTAAAAACTACATTTTTACAGGATTTTGAGCGTTTTCTATCGCTATTCTACAAAAGAAACTCATTTCAGGCGTTTTCCTGCGTTTTTCTACTAAAACGATCTGTACCGTCAGAAAAGTAAATCGTCACAAAATGGCGGAAATCGTTGAAGAGGGACATATTTTTTATGTTTTAATTTCCCTGTTGGTTTTTCAACTTTTTTTCTCGATAATTCGGCTAAGAAACCTTTTTTTTTTTCAGGATTTTTAGGCGTTTTCCTGGGTTTTTTGGTCGAGTTTTCCGTATTCTAGGACGATCTTTAATCGGATTTGTGAGTGGTTTACTGTGTTTTTTTGGACAAGAACTCCATTTTGACCGGATTTTTTTGTTTATTTGGCCCAAAAACGCCTCGGCTAAGAAACCTTTTTTTTAAGGATTTTTAGGCGTTTTCCTGGGTTTTTTGGTCGAGTTTTCCGGTATTCTAGGACGATCTTCAATCGGATTTTTTGAGTGGTTTCTCGGTTTTTTTTGCACAAGAAACTACATTTTGACCGCATTTTTTGCTTATTTGACCCAAAAACGCCTCGTCTAAGAATCCTTTTTTTTTTTCAGGATTTTTAGGCGTTTTTCTGGATTTTTGACCGAGTTTTCCACATCAAGTGGGTTTCTCAAAGGAAAACACCCAAAAATGCTACTAAGGGGGCAAAAGATCTAAAAAACAACGGCTTAAAAACGATGAGAAAGCAAGACAATTTTGTAAAAGGTGGTTTCTTGGTTCAAAAATTGAGAAAAACTTCCAAAAGTCAGGTATTTCTGGATAGTGTTTCGGGTTTTTTAGACATAATGAACAAAGTAACTTTTTGGAAGTCCAAAAATCTTGTAAACCAAGTAGTCTAATCTAAGACGACTGAGACCTAGTTCCTCGCTGATACCAAACAAGTTTCTCTGAGAACAAAAACATCAAAGAATCTGTAAACTTCCCTCTTTGAATTCAAAACATCAATGGGCACAAAAGATGACTTGTTGCTAAAGCGAGTCAGACAAGCCAACGTTTCTAGGGCTTTTGCAGAAATTGAAAAATGCCGAATCTTTTGATTGAGGTAGAATTTTTTTAAGGCAACAAAAGATTTTTGATAAAATACATCTGTGTGTCTCAAAAATATATTGGACTATAAAAAGGGGCTTGTGACGGAATGTATACAGGGTGCGTTTTACGACGCTTTAATTAAATCGGGAGGAAAAGATAAAGGAACCATTTTGAAGTAAGAAATGCGCAAAAGGCGGACGTGATTGGTTTTCGGAGCCGGTGAGGTGGAAATGTAAACAAATTTGACAACTCGGTTATCGGCGGATGGAAAACAAAAAGTGGGGATGAGTAAATAAATGAAAACAAATGAAGAGAATAAAGGAGATAAAAGAGGTTGAACTTACCCCATCGTGTCCTTTCCGGATGTCATTTCTTCGGGCTCAATGGTGAGTCGGAGGCGATCACTTTCTGCCTGAGGCGGAAAAAGAAACTCCCGAGTGAAATCCTCGAAAAGGAAGGGCGTAGAAAAAGCCCGTCGGTTAGTTTATCCTTTGGGAGCCGGCCATTGTTCCCGGAAAGTTCTTTTTCTCGAAAAGGGGGCTGATCGAAAATTGACGGGACGGGGCGGCCGAGTCGGGCGAAAAAAATCCGAGTCGTCCGGTGAAATATTCCCAACGCCTTGTTTTGATCGTTCTTTTTACCTTTTTTCTTTAGTGAGAATCCGGGGCTGAGGGCAGGGCGGGGGCGGGGGGAGGGCACAAGTAGAGAGATCTCGACTTACGAGACAGTTTCTGTCACAAGTCCCCGAAATTTCCCCCCTCGTTCTGGGCCGAAGGGCGAAAGGGATCGACTAGGGTGAACGGGTGAACGCTTTTCCCGAGGGCCAACTCCAACAGCGCTCCCACTCGCAACGCTCCCAACTTGAGAACGCCTCATACTACGTCACCATTGCGTACCTGCCGCTCTTTTTCCCACCGACACACAGTGCTCCGAACAATGGAGAAACATGAAAAAACTAATAATTTTTTCTTGAATTATATTCATCTTATTACACATCTTTATGACTTGAACTGTTTTTTACCATTTTTAACACTATTTAATACCTTATGTAGCCCTTGTATACGATTATATAGGTTCATCGACAAAGTATATTTGTTTCTAATTTGTCCTCGAAATCTCACTATGTATATGAATTTGGTTGAAGCAAGTTTAAACTGTTACTTTTATAGTTCATTTTATTGATAATCCAATGGTCGAAGGGAAAAGCAATGTTTTTCGATGACCAACTTCAATTGTATTTTTCTCAAATACATCCCCAAACACATCAGAGATTTTTAGGGGTTGTTTCAGTAATGTATGTAGTTTACAAATCTTAAGGCGATAGGTGCACAAAGCTGCAAGTTTTCCAGAAAAAAAATTGTCAAAAAAAATGGCGTGGATTGGATTGGATTGGATTCCAATTGGATTGGATTGGACTGGATTCCAATTGGATTGGATTGGACTGGATTCCAATTGGATTGGATTGGATTGGACTGGATTCCAATTGGATTGGATTGGATTGGACTGGATTCCAATTGGATTGGATTGGATTGGACTGGATTCCAATTGGATTGGATTGGACTGGATTCCAATTGGATTGGATTGGACTGGATTCCAATTGGATTGGATTGGACTGAATTCCAATTAGATTGGATTGGACTGGATTCCAATTGGATTGGATTGGACTGAATTCCAATTAGATTGGATTGTACTGGATTCCAATTGGATTGGATTGGACTGGATTCCAATAGGATTGGATTGGACTGGATTCCAATTGGATTGGATTGGATTGGATTCCAATTGGATTGGATTGGACTGGATTCCAATTGGATTGGATTGGATTGGACTGGATTCCAATTGGATTGGATTGGATTGGATTGGACTGGATTCCAATTGGATTGGATTGGATTGGACTGGATTCCAATTGGATTGGATTGGATTGGATTGGACTGGATTCCAATTGGATTGGATTGGATTGGATTGGATTGGACTGGATTCCAATTGGATTGGATTGGATTGGATTGGACTGGATTCCAATTGGATTGGATTGGATTGGACTGGATTCCAATTGGATTGGATTGGACTGAATTCCAATTGGATTGGATTGGACTGGATTCCAATTGGATTGGATTGTACTGGATTCCAATTGGATTGGACTGGATTCCAATTGGATTGGATTGGATTGGATTCCAATTGGATTGGATTGGACTGGATTGTATTGTATTGTATAATTTATCTATAAAATCTTGTTTTAAACTGCATTAGGTTTAAAACTAAAAACAAAGAAAATCATTCTTTAACGTCAAAGGTTTCCTTGAAAATCATTCCTTGGCATCTCTATGTTACCTATAAGGAGCAACTTATAGGAACGACGTAGAAATTGGAGATGGCGCTCACTTTTATTTCATAAAGGACGAAAATAAATTGTACATTTTGAAGAAGAAAATATTTATTTGGAACTTTTATGGGTCAACAATCGCAGCCGATACTTTGAAGCAGGCAACTACGCTTTTTTCAGAAACTAATGAGAATTCAATGATGACAGGCACCTAAAAAAGAAGAAAAAGACTCTTGAATGCAGTATATAAATTAAAGGCTTCCTTGTCCAAAAGGATTCTTTACAGGAGGAATCCTTTGCTCCAGAAAGAAGTGTGGTACTTCTACTGATCTTACTGTTGCTGTCAGCATGCTGACGCTCCTGAGGAAGATGCCGCCTGGCGCAACTTCAAGGAGCTAAATTCAAAGCTGTTTTATTTGTCCAAATTTTACAACAAAATCTTCTATGATAGTTTTGTTCATTTAGTTCATTGTTGTGGTGATTTTACTTTGTGGTGAGTAAGTAATAAATGTGTAGTGAGTTCTTTTCTGAGCTGGTAGAGAATATGAAAAACAGAAATTTTCCACTCTATGGTGGCATTCTGTTTTTATTAAAAGCTTATAAATGGGTTTAAAATTAAAGCTTACTGTAGGATACGCTGGTAAAATGGGCATCCCCAGGGTGTAGGTCACTTCTTCTCCTTCGTCTAATGGACATTCGCCATTGGTCAAGCACAAACATGCGTTACTCTGGGGAAGAGGATAAGCAGTTTCAGTCCCCATCGCCAATGCTTTCACCTTTGCTGTCAGAGAAGTTATATTGTTATCTGAAAAATTGTCTGCGCGTTAGAAAAATCTAGAAGTAGCCATTGCTTCCCCAAAGTATGTTCTGCAAAGCAGGGTGTGCACACGGAAAATCTTGATAAAAAATCGCTGGAAACCTCGAGACTTAATAAGCTTTTAGTTCTCAAAAACGAGATATTTCCCTCATTTCATTGTTTTTAGAGTACTCTGGGCGTTTTTACTAAATTAAATTAAATTTTTATTTATTATTATTTTTATTATTAAATTATTAATTTTGAGATAAGAAGAACACAATGTCTCACGTATTTAACATGTGCAATTGGGACTTTCTGGCGGTTTTCTTCTTCAACTTTAAGGGCCTTAGGCTAAAACTTGGCATTTTACTCAAGTCTCAGTATATTTCAGCTAGCGATAAATATGGAATTTTTAGTCGACATTTTGGTTCTAACAATTTCTGTGCCTAAAAAGACCTTTGATTTGTTCCATAAAAATTAACCACACAGGCCTTCAAACATCAAGGGATCTAGCTAAAAAGTTTGGGAACTCCTGCTTGTAGATGTTATCTTCAAAAGGCCAAATGATCTGATTGGCCTTCTTTATTTTATTCTTCTAAATTTTCTATCAACACAAGATTTGAATTTTAAACAAAATTGAAGAGCTAAAAAATTATTTTCGGTGATCCATAGAGCATTTTTCAGCAGTTGTACCCAACGTTCCCTCAGGGCTCAACGCTAATTTTTAAATTAATTTATGATTTGTATAATTTTAAGCACTTACTTATTAGTAGATCGACGTTGAATCTGGCATCTTTTCCTTTCACAAACGAACAAGGTGGTTTATCGCATCCAATTATATCGAGTTTTAAAGGCTCAGGACCATCAGTACCTTAAAATATATTATATACAGAATAATGATAAACCAATTGAATTAGGAAAGGAGAAAATTTTTTAAAAATTCGACCCCAAGTGGGATTCGAACCCAACAACAGAGCAACCAAAAATCTCCTAGGGGCACCACCACTTCACTAGTTATCAAGTTTCTCTTAAAAATTTAATATATATTTTTTTTTTCAAATAGAAATATTAAATTTTTAATTTAGAGCGTATTCATAATTAAATTCACATCAAAAGAAAAGGAAAAAATAAAACTGAAAAAAAGGAGAGACAAGTATTTCAGCTTTACACGGATAGATCGCACTACAGGCATCAAATCATTTTTTAAAACGGACCCTACTGGCTAGGAATTTTTTTTGAGTTACTTCAGGTAGTGCTCGCTCATTGCTTGATGGAAAAAATAATTAGAGGTATATATTAAAAATAAATAAATAATGTGTGAAAATAAATAAATTATGTAAAGAAAAAATAATGAAATAAATTTATTAAAAATTTTAATTGTTTTCATGAAATATATTTTCTCCCCTAGTGATGCTAACTGTACACTACTAATATTAGATTTGTTCCGACCGAAGTTTGAAACTTCTGGAGCATGCGCAGGATTTGCACGTAAATTAGACGTCGTTCAAATCGTTTGTCCGTCAAATCTGAAGTCTAATTTGACGTCAAAATCCGCGCATGTTCCAAGAGTTTCAAACCAGCTTTTAAACTGCGATTGGAACAAATCTACTGTTTCGATTTGTCGCCTGCTTTGTTGAGTTTAAAAAAATTATAGTTTTTCTAATTTTAAAAGCAGTCCGAAAATTTTCAGAATGAAAAGAGAAGAATAGTTGGAATTCACTCCCTCTTGGAGTTTTAAATTTTAACTTACATTTATTGAATGTAGTCGCCTTGACTGTGGTCGTTAGGTAAACGAAAAAATTATGACTCCAATTTTCTTCTTCATGTTAGACGGAATCGTTATTTCAACTGGCCATATTTCAAAAGTTAAATCGTCGATACTTGTAAAGATTACGAAGATAAACGAGTGTTTCTGCATATTCACACAGTTGTTCTTAAACAATTATTTCGAGTGGCTGTTTCACCTGCGTTTACATTGTGATAGCGAAAATTGATGGGAATTTTCAAGCGAGTTATTCCCAAAATGACAAATCAGGAAATGGTATTGAAGTACAAATTTAATTTTCTATAAATTTGTACTTAATTATTTTTTTCTAGGATGCACCATTTTCGGAAAATAATTTTTTAAAAATAAATTTATCTTGAAAACAGTGCGTCCTAGAGAAAAAGTGAATAGAATAAAAATTAAATAGAATTAAATTTCCAACAGATCTTATTTAGTGCATTTTTTCAATATCCGCAACGGTTTACGATTTACAAGCCTTTAAAAATTAACCTTCTTAATGGTTATACTTCAATAACCTTCTTACACGGAGAAGGTCAACTTTTGATGGACTTCAACGCCTACAATGTTCAAAATTTTGAAAAAATGAACTACTAGGTGTACAAAATGAAACTCGGCTAAAATCTACAAAATTCAAATTTACCCTGTGGCTGAGATTCATTTTGTACACCTGATAGTTTCAAGGTAAAAAAAATGTAAGTCTTCTCACATCCAGGCCACTCGTGACGGGCGAGAACGCCTCAAATTTCTCCCTACTCCATTTTTCTTGAATGTTTCTGTGTTGTCTTTTTTTCAAAAATTTATTAATAAATGCAGTGATTTGGTGAAGGACCACCGCCGTAGCGCATTAAAAAAACCTTTAGATAGATAGATAACCGCCATTCTTGCGAAATACAAAAAAAATCTACCGACATTTTGAAGTTAACTATGAAAGGAAGATTATATTGTGAAAATTGCTGGCAGTGTTCCGAAAAAATGGACGGACGGCCGACACTATAGTCAACGTTATGATCGGTAAAGATCACTTATCAGTTTTTCTCTACGTGGTCTGGAATGTGGAGGGTATCACAATATCTTCTCTTTGAAGAAGTTAAAAGAACTGCATACTCCCAGAGAAAGGTATAACTGGGAACAAAAAAGGAAAAATGAAGTTTTTATGAAGTTTAGCTAACGTTTGAAATGTGTCAGTGTCAAGGTTGCATTTGAAGAGGAAACTGGTTCAAGTTTGAAATAGGAACGAGTAACAATGCCAGAGACTCTCGATAAACATTCATATCTCACAAGAGAGCTCAGAAATGGGGAAGAAAATTGGCATTCAAAGAAATGCCTTAGGTGTAAAGTGTAAATAACAGGATGAAACTCGAGGTGGGGGACCAAAAAAGGCTCGGGCGTTGGTTTGACTTCTCGCCGAGATAAGAAGGCCAAGTGTTTCCCTATCTTTTCTCTTTCTCTCGATCTTATCAATGATTCAACCTTACGAGCTTCTAAACTGTCGTTCCGAGACTTCCAAGAGAGGGGAAAGAAGGGAGGAAACTGAGGTCTACACTCTCAGAGAGAGTTAATTTGATGCGTTTTACCGTCACTAATTATTGTCTTCGCAATCACCCTCCAAGGCCTCCTTTTCCCTCAACTAAACCGTTTTACTCGCACTTTCGCTTCGATTACAATTTCCTTTTCCTTATACAAAGAAAATGGCTTTTCCAAATATGCAGTTAATAGTTAATTTATTTATTAAAAACAAAAGGATAAATTTATTATTGTTCAGAGCGGGAAAGGAGGGAAGGACGAGGGTGGACGTCGGTGAAGTGGTGGAACTGAGGGGCGGAGATGGTTTTTTTTTTGAGGTGAAGGAGGCTGTAAAACGGTGATTGGACATGTGCCTCTTTGCTAATGGAATCCATTCTTTAGCCACAACCATCTTTACCTTTGATCCTTTGTCTCTTTTATAGCATTTACTCCGTCATTTGCGAAGGAGTAACAGTATAAAAACTTATATTAGCTTCTTTCATTTAAATTACCGTTAATTTCATCAGCTTCAGAAAAAAAAACTGATTTCAAACAATCGTTTTGTATAAAAGTACGGCTGGAGCTGGCCCTATCGAGGCAGAAATCGAAATGTCTTCGCCTAGCCAGGCCAAACGTAATGGGCGAGAACACTAAAAATTTCTCCCCATTGTATTTTTCGAGAATTATTATTAGTACGTCCTATTTTCTATTAGGTGTACAAAATGAAACTCGGCTAAAATCTACAAAATTCAAATTTACCCTGTGGCTGAGTTTCATTTTGTACACCTAATAAATAAAAATTGTAGGAAATTAAATTCTCTATAAATTTGTACTTAATTATTTTTTCTAGGATGCACCATTTTCGGAAAATAATTTTTTTAAATAAATTTATCTTGAAAACAGTGCGTCCTAGAGAAAAAATGAATAGAATAAAAATTAAAGAGAATTGAATTTCCAACTGATTTTATTTAGTGCATTTTTTCAATATCTGTAACGATTTACGATTTACAAGCCTTTAAAAATTAACCTTCTTAATGGTTTTACTTCAATAACCTTCTTACACGGAGGAGGTCAACTTTTGATGGACTTTAACGCCTAAAATGTTCAAAATTTTGAAAAAATGAACTACTAGGTGTACAAAATGAAACTCGGCTAAAATTTTCAAAAGTCAAATTTACCCTGTGGCTGAGTTTCATTTTGTACACCTAATATATGGAGTATTTGATGAAAATTTGGTGAAGATCGGACCAACAGTACAGCCGTAGCGCATTAAACGGCAGAACTCCGTCGTTTTTGAGAATTTCGAAAAAAGCTTTAGATTTTTTCATGATTAGTGTGAAAGGAAGATTTTGTGAAATTTTGATGAAAACCTTGAAAGTGTTCCAGAAAAATGCGACGGACGGCCGGAACCACAGACAACCCCATGAAATGCAATGATCACTATTCAATCAGTTTTCCTCTAAGGGAGATGCATGGAGGGTTTCACAACTCCTCTTTGAGGGAGTTAATATTCGACGTAATTTGCGCACCGTTTCCCTCTCTTTGTTGCGAGTTTTAATTTCGCTTCATAATTAACATTTATAATATTTTCTGTAAACGTATAATTATACGTTTTAACGTAATTCAGGATCATGTCAGAGCCACAAACATGACATAATTAAAAAAAAACAATACGTAAAGAGGGAAAAATCAATGGAGTATTATTTTACAAATTTTAACGAGGGACAAAACAGTTCACTACTTCCGATAACAAGGATCGCGGATCTCGTCAAACTGGAAATACATCCCATTTCGGTCAAGTTTTATTTTTAAATGAAGTCAAAATTTAAAGTGAAAGAAGGAGTGCGATTGTTCCGAGAACCATACGACAGCGCTGGAGGTTTTCAAAATAGCGGTTACAATTTTACAGTTTGACCAAAGAGTCATTTGAATTTGATTTAACTTAAATAAACGTACAAAATTATTACTTATTAGCCCAACAATAAAAGAAAATAAATGAGTATTTTCAAAATATTTACTACAAATTTGAAGACTTCAAGGCTGGAAAAGGAATATCGATTTCAACCCTTACTATCGATTATTTTACCCGCGAATTCAAGACTTCCACGAGCTTCTTTGCCGCCATTTTTTTGACGAGATGGCGCTAATTTCGCCAAATTTTTTTTTAATTAATAATATTGAATTTTACAATTTAAAAAATAAAAATAAAAGAAAATAATTAAATATGAATAATAAATTAGAAAATTTTAAAATTGTCTTTTTTTGGAAAAAAATTTTCCCCAATAAAAATCGAAAGTTTCGCTCGTCTTTTGTTTTATGGACCCAAAGAATTTTAGGTGCTAGATTTTGTTTCCAGTATTTCGGAGATCTCCGGCTTTCCACCATCTTCGTCGCTAATTTCAAGTGAAATTTGGGTTCTTACGTATAAACTCGATTTCATTAGTAAGAAATGGATCAAGAAAACAGTCCTTCGAGTGAGGAAGCCGAAGCTGCTTTCGTGGAAAACTATTTTGACTACGTCGAAGAACTCCCGAACGATGTTCAGAGAAAATTAACTCAGATGCTAGAGCTGGACGTTTCTCAAAGAGGTAATCTATTTAAGTTTAACTTTTCATTTTGCAAAATTTGATAAAAAAATCATTTTAAAAAATGAATAATAATAAAAAATTTATTTTTTTTTTATTTTTTTCATAAAATATTAATTTAGGTTATTTTTGCGAAGGAAACAGCCATGCTCCCGAGTCCCGACGCCATTTTTCTTATTTTTTTAATTTTAAGTTTTTTTTAAATTTAGTTACTATTTTTTTAATGTTTAAAAGAAAATAAAAAAAATTATTCATTTATGCAGGTACTTTAAATTTTATGTTTAAAAAAATGGAATTGAAAAAAAAGTACTTTTCTGCAGCTGGCCCCCACAGGAACTTCCTCAAAGTAGGGCAATAATTTCTTCATCCCTGATATCGATAACATTTTTTCAGTTTTCGGTTTTTAATTTTTTTGGTTGTGTCATAGGCATTGTAAAGAATCTTGAAATTCTTGCGAAATTGATTGAAGGAGATGAAACGGAATCGGAAGAAGCAAGAGAAAATTTGTTAGAAATGGAAAAACTTTTGATGTCCCTCGATGAAATTGGGGAAGAGAAATGTGAAGCATCGCAGAGCATAAGCGACTTATTAACCGAAAATATCCAACGAACCGAGGAACTAGCGGCGAATCTCGGTATGTTTCAATTTCTTTATTTTTGGTCATGGTTTTGTTTAGAGTCTACCAGTGAGGAAGCGACGAGCGAAGATTCTGAGCCTGTGGAAGAACCTGCGAACACCGAAATCCAAAAAGAATCTTCGTGCTGCATTTGCCAACAGGAAAAAGGTGGCGATATATCCATCTGCGCTAACGAGATGTGCCCGATGGGAAAGTTTTTTTGCAATTGCGTCGAATCGAAGTCTGAACCTAAAAGGAGGAAATGGTTTTGCCCCCTTTGTAGTAGTGAATATTCCAACTTCATGAAACCGGAGGAGGAGAAGATTGAAGACTCGAAAGCCAAATGAAAAAATAATTACTGTACATAATTTTACCTTGTATTAAAAATATATTTATACTATTTATAAATGTTTAGTCGAATTCTCTATTATTCTAATTAAGGGGACCTTACATTGTCCGATACGCTCCATAACTCCTGAACTATTCTTACAATAGAAAAAAAATCCGGAAATCGCTTTTGGGTGAATTTTAAATTGATTTTCACTCGGTTTTCGACTTTTTCAAGACCTTACATCTTGCCCGCTAAAATTTTTGAGGATGATTTTGACGATTTCGAAGAGATAAATCAATACAGAAAAAAGTACTGGTTTGAAGAGCTTCCAACAAAAACTTCCTTAAAGAAGAAGAGTCTATATAGGAGGGGGAAGTTTAACGGAGTGGGAAGTATATGGGAGGGGAAGTATAACGGAGGGGGGTGTATAAGGGAGGGAAAGTATAAGGGAATTTTCCAAGTTTGTTTTTTCGAAAAATTTTCCGGGTTTTCTTTTCTTTCTTTCTTTTTTTTTTTTTTTTTTTGAAAAATTTTTAAGTTTTTTTTCGAAAATTTTTTTAAGTGTCAAGGTAGAAATAATGGGCTCTTTGGCCTAGGGATGTGCCTCTCGTAATGGGTAGAAGTATAAAATTTTCCCTACTAAAAAAAATGATAATTAAAAAGTGGCAATTTTTTTACACCAAAATCTTAAAAAATATAAGGAGTAATTGTTGAAAATTTGGTGAAAATCGGACCAACGGTTCGGCCGCAGCGAATTTTTTAAAATTTCAGACATATCTCCGCCATTTTTTCGAAATTCAAAAATCGCCCTCGTTAGTTTCTTGTTCACCGACCTGAGAAAATTTGGTGAAAATCTGGTCCGGCCGCCGGGCCGGAGCCACAGACAAAGTTGAGATCGGTAAAGATCAATATTCGATTTGACCCTCCGGGGTCTGGAAGACCCTTCCCAAAAACCCTATTGAGGGTATCACAATAAACTTCTTTAAGGAAGTTAAAAGAAGCCAAGCGTAAATAATTTCGGATAGAAGTCGAGTTCGGTCTGCGTGAAAAAGTTCGTTGAAATCGGTTAACTCTGGCTTATAAAACGAGCTCGGCCACGGTCAAGGGCCCCGGTCGTCATAGATTCCAATTACCAAAGTCGAAGAATTGGATAATAATAATACACACCATGTGACTTTTATAGCTCTTCATTTACTTGTTCCGTATAGGTAGCCGACCCGCGACGCGACGGTTCAAGCCCCCTCCTCCCACCACTTGACCATCCACCTACCTCCCAAGGGTTCGTTATCATGGAGGAGATAACCGATCTTTATTTTAAATACCTTCTTTTTTAACTTAAAAGAGCATGAGAAAATAAAAGTTTATCGCATGATAATTCGCAGATCGATCAAAAAAATCGGGTTGCCTTGTAAATCAAGATTCTGATTAATAATCAGTAATGAGCGGTTAAAAGGTCATAGATCGGATGTCGCAGGAACATCAAAGGCTTCCTGGACGAAAATGTTTCTCGGAAGATTGCCTTTCATCTGTTGATTGTAGACGAATCATCTCAACCTTCTAATCGTAATGACTTCATAAAATCATAATATCCAAGGTAAAATTAGGGAACATAGAGGAAAGTAATTAGTGGCAATAATTTTAACTTCCTTAAAGAAGTTATTGTGATACCTCGACGTCGGGTTTTTGGGGAGGGGTCTTCCAGACCCCGGAGGGGTCAAATCGAATATTGATCTATACCGATCTCAACTTTGTCTGTGTTTCCGGAAATCACCATCTTTTGTCTAAAATAAGTGCTGAGAAAATCGTTAAAAAAAGCTGGAAGAAAATCCAATAGATGGCATCCAAAAGGCTTCGATCTCGAGATAGCTCCTCGTGCCCCCTGGAAACCTTTTTGATGATTTTATAACAAAAGAGATGGAAAAAAAATTAAATTTATAGTTATAGCAGAAATCAAATTATTTGAAAGGAGGGTTGCCAGATGAGGCCTTTTGCCTAGTTTAAAATTTTACGTTTTTATTACAAGGGAGTCAATCGATTTGTTGTTTTTTAAAATAATGGATGAGCCTTTAATTTGAGGCATTGATGATTTTGTTGACCTTTGTGGCCTCGGGATGCATAAAATCGGCGGTGGCGCGGAGGAAGGTCGGAATTCGCGAATCGAAACAAGTGGAAGACGAGTCCGGTGAGAAAGGGACGACGAGAATGCAAAGAATGGACAAGTAACAATATATTAAAGGATGGAGAACATTCATTTCTATCGCTTCTATCGTTCGGAGCAAGACGCTCCTCGATCGCTCTTCGTTTTGTTTTGGAGAGAACAGTGAACATTGAACACACCCTTCACTATTGTATTTAAAGCAGTATCCTCTTCATCTCCTTGTACTCCGAACCGTCGACCACCTAATTACCCTTTTAATTCTTTTTATTCGGGACCATCCACGTAGGCATAATAAATCAGTGCTATTCCGGATCGGAGACGGCGAAACTCGAACCCGACGTTATTATGCCCCTAATTAATTCACCGCCTCATCTTAATCACATGGGCAATACATCGCTTGTAATTCTCGTATACTTTAACTGCACTCTTGAATTTCGCTTTATCTCCCCGGGGCAAAGGAAGAGTTATGTTACAATGAGATATGTACATATTATGTATTATTTCCCTTTTATTTGTCATTGAGGGAAGCTCCCCTTTTCTTCTCATCTCTTTTTAAAATAATATTAAATGTACAAAATGAAACTCAGCCACAGGGAAATTTGAATTTTGTAGATTTTAGCCGAGTTTCATTTTGTACACCTAGTAGTTCATTTTTTCAAAATTTTGAACATTTAGGCGTTAAAGTCCATCAAAAGTTGACCTTCTCTGTGTAAGAAGGTTATGAAGTACAACCATTAAGAAGGTTATTTTTAAAGGCTTGTAAATCGTAAACCGTTACAGATATTGAAAAAAATGCACTAAATAAAATCAGTTGGAAATTCA